>VZRJ01011027.1:340969-412309 GCA_013397565.1 Ptilonorhynchus violaceus | reverse complement strand
CAGGGCCGGCAGCGCCCCCGCGCGGCCGCGGGAGCGCCGCCCCTCCTCCCCCGACCCGAGGAGACCTCCCCGCGCCCGGCGCGGGAAGCGGGTCCGCCCGGGATATCCCCCGCCCCCGCCGGCCGCGCCGAGGGGACACAGGGAGACAGAGGGAGAGGGCGAGCGGGGCCGCCGGCCGCTCCCGCTGCACCACCCTTGGCTCCCGGCAAGAGGCCGCCTGTACTGAGCTCGGTGTTGCTGTCACAAACATCCGAGATGTCCTAAATCTTCAGTGTAGTACTTACCCCTTTCCAAAGGGAAGCTTTAAATAATACCTGCTTGGAAAAAAAAAAAAAAAAAAAAAAAGAAAAGTTTTAGAAACGGACTCGAAACCTGGGTATTCGATATAAGGTTGTTTATCTGTATTTGTACAAAACCCTCTCTGCCATTAAGGTTGTACGTACCCAGGGTTCATTTGGCTTCTCAGAGCATAGGGCCTAGGCAGGCTTCCCATCCTGGACAGGAGACTGCCGATTGCCTGTCTTTGCATCTCAGCTCTCTTCTTGCCTTAGGCCTGCTCTTTGCTTCTTTCGGGGGAGGATGGGGACAAAGCCAAGCCCCTGGGTGGGCACAGAGCAGACACTGCGCTCTTTGAGTGAATCTGCACGCTGTTACCCAGTCTGCAACCTTGTCGGTGGGGATCCAGGACGCACACCCTGGTCTTCACTCTTGGGGCACAGGGTGCAGGAGAAGGGTCGTGAATTAAGTCACGGGTGAAATACAGAGAGCGAAGGGTCTCACTGTCCTGAGGGAATGGCTGTACTTTCACAGGCTGAGCATCTGCCCAAGGGGATGCCCCACACTTTAAAGCCGTGGTTCATAACCTTTTGTTGTTCATGGAGAGGGCTGTGGGGCAAGACCTGTAGCCTTGTGAGAACTGGAGGATTTACCACAGAAATGTGTCTTAGGCAAGAAAGTATGACCTCTAGATCATAGTGTTTGCATGAAGCAACAGTTTCCTCCCAAAATGATTACTGGCTTGGGAGTATTTGTCAGCACTGAGACAAAAGGGGATTTCTGTCCGCACGTGGTCTGTCCTTCTGTTTCTGTTATTCTTGGGACTAACTTGCCATGGTTCAGTTTTACCAGCAGCTATGCATATTTTTGGAAAAGAGAAGTTATATGTGGTGAAGTCCTGGTTTGATTTTTGCATCTAATTAATTTAAAATTCCTATTTTACAAAGAAATATATTTTTGCATCTCCTTCAGTACCCATAATTCAGTTTCTAGAGAAAACAATACTTCTGCATACATCTGCTTATTTATGTTATATATTTTTGTCACCATGTGAAGTGAAGTTTAAACAGAATATTTTGGTTTTCTAAATCATAATTTACTAAATTACCATTCAACTTCCAGTTTTGTAAAGCAAATTTCTACATTTGCTGCTAATCAGTGATTAATATGATGTAGCATAAGATTGCTATCCTTACTCTTCATTGGGTTAATCTTAACTTTTGCTAAATTAATATATGGCATTTGCCTCATTGGAGAGGCATCGGTGCTTGAAGAGTGGTTTTAAATAAATCATGGAAGCCAAGATTTTGTATAGAATCTATGTGACAGTATCAGTTTACCTTTTCTCCAATACTGGAAAATGAAAACAAAGGATGAGTGTAATCCGTGGAGCCAACGGAGATTGGACAACTCTAAGGCTCAACATCTAGCTACTGACTCTAAATCCCATAAGGAAGAATTAGACCTTGTATGTTATGATCTTCAACTGGATTTCCAAATACATGGTGGCCAGTGGATAAATGTTTTATGACCAGAAAGGAAGGAAAATGGAGCAATACAAACACAAAAGAATGGTGAGTTAGCCAGAGCTTTGAGGTGCACCTTTTTCTGAATTGCAAACGCCCCAAAACCACTACAAACCTATTTGAAAATCTGGATTTTATTTGAATTTTAGTTCCATTAATACAGGTAGAAAGACAAAACAGATCTGCTGGATAAAACAGAATAACAGCACAAGGTCAGTGAGTGTGAGTGTAGAGGGAAAGATACACATCTAAATTCCACATTTGAATGGTTTCCCACCTTTCTACGTATACTTCAGAGACTTTCTGAATCTGCAGTCGCTTTCCATCAGCCTGAGCCAGGGCTGTATATAGTTTGTTCCCTCCTCTTCCAGTTGCCAGTTTATGCTTCTGCTGCAAAGCTGTACCTTTGAAAAGTCCTTTCCTCACACACTGCCTGCTTTGCAGACTGCAGGAAAGCCCCCTGTTCTCTCTCCAGGTTTTATTTATTCAATGCAGCAGCTAAACCAAGGCAAGCAGCCTGACTTTCCTTCTCACTGTTCCACTACAGCCTTTCAAATGACCATGAGATGGCTTTTAAAAGACACAGTCAAATGCAAAAAATCAGGTCCTGCCTGTTAGAAGTACGTGTGGCATGAGGCACCGTGGGCATTGCATCTGGAAAGACAGACACTACAAGAACAGCATATGTGGTTGCCTCACCCCATTCCTCATCATGGAAGGTAAGGCCTTCTCAGGGAGAGAGAGAGCATTTTATTCAGTCGTGATGAACAAAATCAGCGCTAAGGAGCTCCAAGGAATCATCAGCAAAGTCCAAGCTGTGTTCCGTGTGCCTTCAGTGGTATCATGGACTAGTCAGTCCCATTCCTGGAGGAGGCAAGAGAGATGGGCTGTGTTACTTGCTGACCTTGGGGTCTTCGAGTCCATCTCACATGCCCTTTCCATGAAAACAAAGCTTGCAACTATTAAGTAAAGTTCAGTTTCAAGCTCCCAAGTTTTTTTCATAAAATCATAAGGAGAAAATTCTTCACGTGCACACATTTCTCAGGAATGAAACAACGTAGGAGTTTTCATTTAGGGCTGATTTATTCATCTTAACTCGTCCCATTATTGGCATTTCTTAGAAATACATTGTTGAATGATTTAAGATGGTGTGTCAAGCTTAAATTTGAATTTCATTATTGTTGAAACCTCAATGTTAAAATAACATAGTTTTTTTGTCTTTAATTTCCTCTTTTTTATTAAAAATAAAAAATATATATTTGAGGGAAAGTTATTGAAAGCATATTCTTTAACTCAAAGACCACCCAGACCCAATGTAAACGTGTATTTAAGCAGTTTTAAAAAATGATAGTAGGTATCAGAGCAATTGGCATAGCTCCACAGGAGTATTATTTTTTCTGATATATCATCATGTCAATATAGATCTAAATGCATGACTGTGAGATTAAAGTCTAAGTATGTGAAGTGGCCAGTCCTTTAACTTTATCTCTTTCTTTTGGACAAACTGAATTGCTTTCCAAATTTCATTGTTTGAACTTCAAGCCAATTTTAGTTATGGGAGAACAAAAGCAATTTTAACTTCCATGATTTATTCACTTAACATTAATAAAGCTGAAAAAAAGCAGCCTATTTGGTAATGGTAATCAAAATGGGCTTGCAAACCACTGGAATTAAAGTATGGTAATGGAAGTGCTGACAGATCCTTTACTGTAGTGATGGGAACAGTATTTCTGCCTTATCCACACTGTAATCTGTAAATAACGCTTCGTTCTCTTAGTGAAGTGTGGAGAATGATTTATTGTCATTGTTACAATGGACAGGCAAATAACCTAACACACTTCTCAAAATAATGGTGTGTAAGTGAAATCCAGTCTGTCACAAGACCAAAAATAATACTGTGTATTTTGGCCTTCATCATCCAAGGATCTCAAAGTGCTCAGCTACCATTAAATGTTGACTTCTTATTCCCACCCTGCAGATGGGAAAACTGGGGAGCTGACGGATAAGGACACAATTCTAATATGGTTTCTTTTTTTTTTATTTACAGAAGTGCCTTTTTTTACTGATTGCGCTGGAACCTGAACTGGGTGTCATATGACTGGATCACAGAAAACATCCACAGAAAAGCCCACCTTAACAAAAACTTTTTCTTTGGTAGCTGCAGACTTGTAATGGTTGCAAAATCTATCAGTGCTCTTCATCAAGCTGGAATTGCAGAATCACACATTCCAGTTCTGTTGAGCTGTACTGAAAATTATTCTTCTGTGGTGGTTGGCTAGTACTTTATATGAAGTAATTCTGTATCCTATTAACACTGGCTAATACTGCAGTTTGGTGATTAAGGTGATCTCGAGGTTCACAATTCCAAAATCACTGAATAACTCAAGATGCCGCACAGATCTGTAAAAATCGAGCCCTGGAATCATGGATTATACCACCCCGGGAAATAATCTGTTAGATGTTCTGATGGTGATCCTACAGATCACCTTCTGCTGTACAGGGTCTTCACCTCAGGTAGCCAGGTCTTAGAGATGTAACCACTGCTGAAAGGGCTGAAAGGTGAGGTTTCTATGATGTGCACACTGCTCAGTGCCCTTTAATACGGTTTTTGGTTACACAAGCACACCTGTAGTCTCTTAGAGGACTCTTGCCTCTTTCAGCACAATGACAAGGGGGCTTAATTCATACACAGAGGTGTTTTACTTCTCCTTCACTGTTTAATGCTCCTGCCATATCCGTTGCACGCTATTTAAACCCTGTTCTGATGACAGAACTAATTTCCTCTAGAGATTTGCTCCAGTGCACAGTACTATAACAGACGATTGCTTTGCAACTATTTATTAATTTATTTTTGCAGTGCTCCTCTGCAGAGAGAAGGTCATTTTGCCCCCATTTTATGGTTGGAGTGTTACCAGACAAAATGGAGATGAAATCAAAAGTAACCACTGCTGTTGGCTCTTCAGTTCTGAGCTACCTACAGCCAGATTTCAAAACTTTTAAGAACACTGTGTGTTGGAAGTGCAGCTGACAGTGACCTCAGCTTAGGCTGGAGGAATGTTCTACAGCTAACATCAGGCTGCACAGAGGAGGAGGAAACACATGCAGTGAGACTCTGAAAAAGTTATTGAGCGTGATTTTAACTTTACACTGGGTTTTTACCATGGCAGCATTTATGGGGCTTCATCGTGGCATACTCTTACCTGAGTCCTCAAGCCACTGGATTAATTTGCTTTAAGTGCCTCAAAAAGTGAGGGGGTGAGCTTGCAGAAACCAACCCTCTCTGCTACTCAGCTGTGACTCTCAGAAAGAAAAGACATATACCGTATGAAGTTGTAAAGTAAAATTTATTCTGGAAGTGCTTTATTCTGCATCTGTGTAAGCCTGTATAAACCTGTGAAAGAGCCATTTTTTCAGATTCTAAAGAAAATGCTCACTGCTGTTTGCTCTTAATATCTCTATACATCAAACCTCCAGCCAAGGAACATCCATGCACTATCAAATTCCAGCTAGCTGTAATTGCTCAAGCTCTCAAGCCCTGTGGATATCAGTGAGGTCACAAATATGTCTAAGGTGTAAGGACATAAGCATGAGACAATGGGAAAAAACAAATATCACTTAAGTGTTTTTTCTGCTCATGGAATCTCTTACCATTTGTAATGTTATAAGGCTGTAATCATACGTGATTTTTGAAATGGTGATTGAGTCTCCAGAGCTGACCATTAAAATCAGACAAAAATACTAACTTATATCCTAACACAGTCTGGCTTTTGAGTGGAAACGCCATTTGACCCACTTTGGGAAGTTCATTTTAGGGAAGGGGGTAGACAGAACTTGCCTCACTTCATCCCTTTCCTCATTCCATGATGCATGCTGTACACTAAAGGAGAACAGCAGAGTGGTGACAGGGGTTCCTGAACTTTGTCTTCAGAGGGGACATGAAGCAAGGGTTATTTCCAGAAGGAAGGTGAGACTATGATAGACCAGTTGTCTGTCCTCATATGGCAAACTCTGTAAGGACCCCCAAAAATTTCAGTAATTCCCTGCCCAGTAGTCAGCTGAAAACAGAATGGCTTTTTGGCTCAGCAATGGAAGTTGATAATGTCTTTTCAGTGGGATAAAGAATAAAGCACAATCCTTTTTCTCCAATATAAAAAAACATGTGAACTGAAAAAACCCACATGTAGCAGAGAGAATGGTTGGTAAGGTGCTTCTTAGTCTTTGACATACAAATTTTGAAATAAGCTGACTGGTTTTATCAAATAAATGTTATCTTGCTGGTATGAAATCTTTTCATAAAACTCAGCTAATCCATCTGTTTTGGGAAATGGGAAGACACTGACATGGATTACATTACTTAGCAAGCAAATTATATTTGCAGATATAATTCGTGTTACTGCTCTATTTAAAACTTTTTTCCTAAGCAGAAAACCTCGTGTTTCACACACATTTGTACAGAAAGCCTCTATCATTACAGGACTAAGAAGAAGAAGGAAACAGGGATAAAGTAACCTCCTTACAGACATGCTGTAGCTGTGGTGGGTATTTGTTGCATTTTCAGCTCAATAGAAACAAGTACCAAACAAAAGCAGTGCAGACATTTAACAGACAGCAGCCAGGAATGCAGTGGCCGTTGGCTGCTGGCACATGACCATAACTGAGAACTTCTGAAAAACTATCAAGACCCATTTCAATTTTAAAAATGTTTTCTGAGATAAAAATAGCCTCTCCTTGAGTAGAACAGCACATTTCAGTTTGAAATCTGAGCATCTGAAATTTGCTTTAATGTGTCTGTTACCACCAGCATTAACCCACTGATTAATTGTTATCACATTACTTTATATCTTATATAGTAATGCTGAGTTTTGCCTTGGTGACTTGTAAAAACTAAACTTTGGAAGAGAAGAAAAAATTTATCATTTTACATTTTGGGTATCCACTTTGTATTGTGGATGCTCACTTGATACAAATTGATCTAGAAACTGCGAAGGTTAAAATAAACAGGTTTTAAGGGGAAAAGTGTTTATGGAAAAAAAAACCCACAAATGCTTGAAGGTGTGCTTGACAGTTAATCAGTCCTTTTTCAATAAAATTAGCTTCTAGAACTTTAAAACTTGTCTTCATATTTGGACTTTTGCACCTTATGTTAGTTAGCTGCTAGTTAAGATACTACTTAAAATGTATTTTCCCCAGTCAGTGTGTGCACATCCAACAAGTGTATTCCAGGATTGAACCAAGAATAAATATTTGTGGTTTGATGAAAACACGGGAGTGTACGTATCAACTTTTATAAACAAGTGAAGTGACTGTGGATAACCCAGCATTATTTATTTTGACGTAAAGAGTCCTATGCTGATATAAACATCCTCAATGCAAAATTACTTGTGACTGGTTTTGTAAACACAAGTTCATAAACAAATTTCTGGGGACAGTTAAAACAGGGGAATATTAGTCTTAGTGACCAATATCACCTCCCCCCTGGTTAAGAGCAGGACACTTCATCATAAAAAATTGCAAGGTAATTTGTACATACCTTTTTAATGACAAACCCTATTTAGCTGATTATTTTGTATATTTCACAACAGTTTTGGTTTGAAATATTCTTCTTTCCTACATTTTTCTAAGTTCATATATTCCTGTAAGTATAAAGAATCCCTCTTTTCTTGAATGCAGGCATATACTCATCACAGTTTCATATTAATAAGTTCCACAGACTAAATATGTAATTTCTTAAAGCCTTGCTCTTCACCATTTTGGCATTCCTGTATTTTCAATTTTCTTGAAAGCTTGCATTATTAGACAACTGCATAAATACTAATATTTTTCCTTTTATGGCATTCCTTGTTTTAAATAGTTTTTTCACCCTTTTTTTTTATTCAATCCCTTTGTAAAATAAACACTTCTTATATTTTCTTCCTCTCTTCAAAGGAAACTTTTACATTCCTGTGCTATTTTTTAGTCTATCTCTGTGCATGCTATATGTTGGGCTTATATTTTGGCGAGTGGAAAACTGAAAACTGAACAAAGAATTGTAAGAGTAAAAAGAAATTATCTTCATAAAGCCATTGTAATGTTTTCTGTATTAGATTTTATCCCATTCTTTATGCATCCAAATAGTTTTATTTATTAAATTTTTAGTTTTCCAGCCCCTGGTGTACCTAGAGCAGGAGTTTCATCTATCTTTTCAGAGTAAAATAATGCTGTTTTCCTGGAATGGGCACAGTTACTATAGAACCTAGTAAGACATTGTACCAGATGCATACTGCTTCTCCCAATGTGTAGCAGAAACACATTGCATATTTTAAGTTTTCTGAATAATTTGTTGTAATGACTTGTCTTACCTCATCTCTCTTGTGTACATCAACCTGCTTGTAAATTTGATCATAAATATTTGTATGCATAGGCAAACAGAAAACTCCACCATATCCCATACTTATGGGAGCAATTAAACATCTTTCTCGAGTTGCAGGTGGCCGTTTGAACATTGGCTTTTTGAAGACTTGAAAAATAATTCCTTACTAAGACTCTTATTTAAAATCTCCTGCTTGAGGGCTGAATGGCACAAGAATCCTTTTGCCTTTGAGCCAGTGAGCTGTTTTCTGTTTTGCTGATTTAAAATATTTTCTACGTGGGCCATAGCCTGAGGTTGTGACTTGCAGCTCAGTAAATGGCCATTTTTCTTTCCTTGAAGAAATATGAAGGGATCCCTGTGTATTCCAGATGGATAGAAACTCACTCTTCTGGTTAAAGCTTGCAGGCCTAATCCTTGGACCTGTGCCACTTGACACCAGCCAGCTAAGGGGTTTACCTTTTAATATTACTTTTCAATTCAGTCCTTTGGACTTCTGCTAAGGAAAAAACCAACAAATCTGCAGAGACATTGCTTGTCTGTCTCCTTGAACTGTGTTTGGTTAAGAGGGAAAACAGTTACACTTTTCTAACCATCTCCTTAGAGGCATTAGCAGTGCAGGATCGTCACAGCCACCAAGGTCTTTTCCAACAGACTCTTCACTCAGCGGTCAGCACGTTGGGCACCTGGCTTGGGCAGGGACCAGCTGTTAGATAGCTCTTGATGTGCTCTGGGCCCAAAACTTGGAACTATTCTATTCATATTAGAAGTTTTTTATCCTGGTGGACTAGTCAGGCTCTGAGTAGAACACAGAGGCAAAGTTTGTAGGATCAGCCAAATGTTTATGCCAAAATTCATCTCCTAAAAAGAAAGAGTGATAGCAAAATCTAACTCCTGTGAGCACTTCATATGCACAAAGATTTCACTTTTTGAAAATATCATCTGATTTTTATCTGTTTTTTTAATCAAGAGAAAGGAACTCCCTGAAGGAGCTGTTTACTTTGTTTACTTTGTGCTATTCCCAAAACTCTAGCTACCAGCATATCCTGCTTACCACTTGAACTATTAAGTCAGAAGGCACTACACCCCATACTTAATTGTGATGCTGTTTCCTCCTTTCCACCTTCTGAAAGCGCCCCCAAACCCAACGCACAATGTGTAATTCTGGTGTTCTAGTCCTCACCCCATATCGGCCATCTGCCTGCATCTGAGGCAAGAAGCAGAAATGACACACCTGGTTTAGGAGCACAGAGAGCATTTTCCTCTCTTCTAATAAAACACTAATTTTACAAATTATTTTATTAGCAGTATTGAAAATGTCCTTTGGTTGGAAACCCATCAGCATGCTGTCTTCTGCTCTTGTTATTCTTTCCACTGTAGAAAGGTACTTTTCAATGTTATCTGTATGGAAAGCTTTTAGATTTATTTTCTTTAGTTTGTGGGATTTCTTCCCCTTAACTGCTGAATAGTGCAAATAACCTGTAGATCTCTGCTGAGATAAGGAGTAGTGAATGGAATTTTTGCTCAAGGCCACTGTGTTCAAGCACAGTAGCTTGGGCAGCTCCTACAAAGCCTTGTAATCAAGGTTCAGAAAATGACCTTGCCCCACCTCTCCCTTCAAGCCCCAAGTGAGTGCGTGTGAGACTGTGGATACTGAAAGTTAATGAGGCTGCAGCTAGAATAAGTCGCATGTAAGATTGTGGATGAAGCACAGATGGCTGAGGAGGATCACAGACAGCTTTCCTGTTGGAGGGAAGGATAGGGAGCCTGCAATGGAGTTCAGCCAGGACCTCAGTAAAGGTGAGGAGAGTCCTGATTCCCAGTGGGATACAGGAATTAGGCTGATGGGCTCAGTCTATCAGTCATCATGAAGCAGCTAATTTTCAGCACTGTGCTAGCCATAACAACTACGCCAACATCTGCACTCTCAGTGCCTCACGCTGCTGTGGTCGGGCCATCCTCGGATATACCCAGGTGAAGAAGTATGACACCTGTACAGTGCACAGATTTAATGTGAATTTGTTATGAATTTTGTGCTGGAGGAAAGTGTTGGGTCGGCCAAGTGACTGATCATGGACTCTGGAACTCAGCAGCTGGAACTGCAGAATCAGTGACAGTCCTTTTTTGCTCTTGGTGCTGAATCTTGGTATTTACTTAATACTGATGTTCTTTGATTAAAATATTTGTTGAGCTATCACAGACATCCTTCCTGTCTTTCTGTCCTCATCTTAACTTGAACTGGCTATGTAGCAAAAATGGAAACAACAGTCAAAACTCCTTGAAGAACAGTACTGCAAAAGGTCTGTGGGGGAAAAATGTTATAAACTCCTAATAACACACAGTTTGTTTCCTTCTTGATTGTGAGACTGGCTTTCATACCTGCAAAATGAACCACTGTTTTGTTCTGTGGTATTCAATTTAATAGCTAGTCCATCTTTTGGGTTTTAATAATCAAAACCAGTTTGGAATACTTTTCCTTGATGTGGTTATACTCCTTCCAAAAAAGAACAAACCAAACTTTAATATGATTTTCTAGTGTTAAAAAGGTAATAGATATGTCTTCCTTTCTAAGGACACAATCTCAGCTCCATGTTCAGAGGAGACCTGCAATCAGATTCCATGACAGCAGAGTTCAGCCCCAAAGAAATAAATAGGACCTTCTGAAAGCCTGCTGAGAGTTACCTTGTTACAAAGCACGAGCAAAGCAAAGAACAAAAGCTTAAATATTCATGTAAAAGTGATGCCACATCAAGAATAATAACAGCATATGGATATAATTTTTTCCTCTGAAACTGGCAATTATGATTTATGATCAATAAGTTTTTGCACTTGCCCTATCTGCTGTTTCTAAAAGTAAAGCAAGGTTAAATGCACCTGATAACTCTGAAAACCAAGAGCCAATCTGTCAACTGAATTCAAAAGGATGACAAAGCAGAGGCATCATACTAAAACAATTAAAAGATCCCTGGCAATTAATTATAAAGAATGCCCTTACAGCTGAGCTCAAGAACAGAGAGCATTGTTGTAGTATCTGTACAGTCATACAGCAAGCAATATATCCTAATTGGCTTTATAGCTAATGAAGAATGACACAGAATGCAAATCTCTTATTAATCTGGATTAAGCAGAGAAAACAAACTTGTTTTAAACCTAGCCTTATAAACAGAAGGTCTAATCCTGAGCCTGCTTATATAGGGCTGTTAAACTAAATACAGTAGAAATGGTGTGTTTGCTCAGTGGTGGAGAACAAAGCAGGAGGCAGCCCTATACACTGCTGGTGAGGGGGTTACTCTTTGCAGTGAAATATGAGTCACGGGATCACACACACAATTAATAAGCCAAAATCAACACAGGCGGGGAACATTAGGCTCATTTGTTTAATTATTCACTACAGGCAGAGTCTGTTGTTCATTTTATTTCAGAATCTGGGCAGCACCGTTTTGCGCTGGATGGGTCCCCATGCAGATCTGCCTCTAGACCAAACAAGGGAGTTTCTGATCCAAGCAATGGCCACATCTAAGAACTTTGGATAAAGTAGTATTTAGCTTTTGTCTAGGAGTTACAAACTGTCTGCAAGGTATAATGGCTTAAATTGACACATGCCAAAAGATCACTAAACTTTCAACAGCTGTATTATGTATCAAAAAGCATTTTCATATATAACATTCACAAGAAAAACAATAACAGACTAAAATCGGATTCATTCAAACGCTCAGGAATTCAGTGAGAATCTTGATTATTGTTTTTTGAAGAATGTTTATGTCATTAAAATACACCATTTCAGCTACACAGAAATGTTTCATGCAGAGGTGTCAGTGTTAACAGCAGTTTGAATGGAGTATTGTATCACATCTGTAGGAAGGTTTTGAAAAGATAAAGATTATTGGTTTTGATTATCAGAATTTTTGTGTCTGGAGGCAATTTTATTCTGTGAAATTGTTCCAAAGACTTGTGTTCAGCCCACTGTGAGCAGAAAGATGCCCACACTTCCTAATCCATCAGGAAACTGAGCAGTGATCTGTAAGCCATCCCTACAGGGCAGTAATTATTTTGCACAAAGGGAAACTAAGGTACTGTTTATCTTTTGACCATGAAACACTGCCTGATAGGAAACCAATACTGAATTTTACTATTCATTTATTTTCTAAAGGAAAGGTGAAATAAACTAGTGTCCCTTGGGTATTAACAGTGGGATCTGGCCACCGAACTGACTCAATGCTTGCATGAGGAAGAGAGAACTGATGGCAAATGTCAGGCATCAGCTTTTCTGCAACAATGAAGAAAATAATGATTACCCAGATAAAACTGTTACTAGCTCAAAATATATACTAAGCAGAGTTAAAAGAAAATACTCTGCACTATGTTCCTGTGAACATATTCCGGCACTTAGTGCATGTCTGGATGTTCAGGAGTCCTGACCTCTCTCAGCTGGTCTGTGGATTTCAGTATTTAAGTAGCTGAGCAGGAGCTTGCAGGCTCAGCACTTCTGTGCATCAGGCCACCTGTTGAAGTGTCTAAATATAGTCCTCTGAGCTTAACCTCAGGCTTGACAACCTTGGCTATTACAAACTGCTATTACACCTCAAGCAGTTATTCAAAAAGCAGTTCAAGGACCCCGTGGGTCAGGAAATTAGCAGGAAGAAAACCACAGCTCTCTCTGTGCAGAGAGAAAGGCAAAGCTGAATGAATTAGCAAATAATATAATGAGATTTGGCAAATAGCTGAAGCGTGAGGAACCACCGTGTTATCACTTAACACTACAGCTGGTGCCCAGTTGAATCTTGCCACTGAAGAGCTAATGCAAAATGAGCTGTACCCATTTACTCTAGTGGCTGTATCATGTTCAGGCTACCAAGGGATAAAAATCTAAGTGCAGTACATAGCTCAAAGACAGAAACTCATAGAATTTCTTCACTACTGGATGCATTTCTTTGTCTCTCCTGGTAAACAGTGATTTGGTTAGGGAGCTGCAAAAGTGACTGGAGAACAGATTTTAGTGATTAAAATAAATCAGGTAGTCTCTAAGCTCTAAAGATGGAATTATTATGCACAGGAATGTTTTCATGTGACCATTTGGTTTTTAAACAAGATAATTGCAGCAGCATAAGTAGAGAGATCTGTGTATACAGTTGTAGTGTTATTGAGAAGACTCACACCAGCCTAGTTATTCCACTTCTGCTGAAATAACCATTGGCAATCTTGAAAAATATCCTTTTATAGTGCTAGGTCTGCAGAGATGTTAAAATTCTGTACATTTCTGTGTATATTATCTAAACAGCACTGCTACCCTTAAAGTGAACACAGTCCTTGGATTAGCAATTTTCACAAGATCATCAGGTAGATCTTGTCAATAGGATTAGCTCACCTCATTTTCAGAATAAGAGAGAAAACAAGTATCTTGTGTCTCAGCACACTTGGTAAGCACAAACAAAAATATCACTGCAGTACAACCACTTCTCAATCGAAAAATAATGCTGTTTTTCTGTCCTGAATGCCAGAGGACCCACTGAAGAACATGTGACAAAACACCAGGAAAGAATCCAGTGTTATAAAAGGAAAAGCCAGTGCAGTTACGGTAATGGATGTTCTGCTCTGCTGGGGGTCTTGGTCAGAGACCACGAGTTCTGGAGATCACTTGCAGCTTGTCTTGATTAAACAAACACTGGCAGCACAAGTACTGAGATCTGTTTCCAGTGAGATCTTTGAACCTTGTTTATGGCTAGCTGCCCCCAACAGCAACCATCTGACAGCCGGTGACGTTCCCCCCCTGTGTGCCGAGCATGCTGGATGCTTCGGACCACGCAGCCGGGAAGCACAGCCTCCAGCCGGGACACCCAACCTCACCGCCGGCATCGAGAGCCATCTCCCGTGCCATGAGCTCCCACACAGCTGTGCCTCACGTACATCTCCACCACGTTGCTGCTTCGCACGGGCTGCAGACCAGTCATACCGTAGCTCTGGTTCTACACCCTGGAGATCTCATAGCTGGGGAAAGTTACTCCTCAGAGACACTTTGCACTCCCAGAAGGCTGCTGGACTGCTATGCAAATAACTTCTTAGCTACCAACTTTCTTATGCAAATGTTTTTCAATGAGCTTTACACTTAAATAGGAATGATGAAGATCACACAGCGTCAGGCTGCAGGACTTGTCCGATGGATTGCAATATCCTCAGAATAGAGGTTTTGGTCCTATTTTACCTCCAGTTAATTGATTACCAATTAACTTGAGTTAACTGAATTCAACACTAAGTGCTGGTCTAGACATGCCACAAATGTTTGTTGCAGAACATTCAGAAGAAAAACCACAAGTATTTGAATCCTGAGAGAAAAAATGTGTGGAATATCCAGACTAGCATTTGTAATTGTGCTATTAGGTCAAGTTAGCATTGCAATTAATTACTGTGGGGTAAAGGGTACTAAAAAAGCTGGCACTAATGTTACCTAATAAATTTGGTGTTCCAGATTGCCACTGACAGAAAATTAATTCTTTCATGTCACTTGGAGCTGGTCAGTAGACATGTGAGAATTCACTGATCTCAGAGTACAAGGTTATAATAAATATGTAAATGGTTTGGGTAAAATAAAGTTAGCTACAAAAATATTAGCAATTTTCTTGTTTGTAATTTCTATGTGTTACTTGAAGTTCTAACAATGTATTTACATTACATCTTTGCTTAGGTATGTTAATTAACTTAAGCTTAACAGTCATAAACCACCAGGAATGTAATGAAGAAAACTAGTATTTGCTTTACTACCTTTTTCCATACTTTAAAATATTGATGTAAGCTCAGTTTTTACATTCTTATGCTTTTCCCGTCTTTTAAGTCTCCCCCCTTTGTCTTCTTAAATCTTTGTTCTTCATGGGTGGGAGCAAGCAGCTCCACATCTCAAACTTTTCCAATTAAAGTAGTATAAAAAACAACACTGTAATATTTTCTTTGACTGACATCTTCCAGAAATAAGTGTTATGATCAATTGATAAGCCAGTTCCTGCCCCACGCACATTTATGTTCTTAGTTGCAGCCTCCCACAGCCCTGCTGCCAGCCAAGTGGGATATCTCATGGTATTTGGAGTTTGCACCTAACATTTTATCCCCTGCCTTTCCACAGGCAAACCTCTTGGTTTCCTTGTGTTATGTGAAAAAGTAGTGGCAGATGTCTGGCCTTTGGCTCTGCCACAGACATGTAAATCCCAGAGTCTCACAGGGGAGGAGGAATTAGCATTATGCTGCTCTCTGGGGACTGGGCCTTTCAGAAAGTCCCTTTGAGCACAGGGCACAAAAAATCCCCTTGGCAGCCACAGTGAAGGGGTGCAGTACCTCTCTCTACCATCCCACACAGTGCTTGTAGGATGGGAGCCAGCCATGAGCCATGCTTACAGTACATGTCCTGATGAGTTTGGGAGAGGAGTCTATCAGAACTTGCCTCACATCCAGGCTGACCTACCACAGACTATCTCGCACACAGAAGATCCCCCCTGCGATGCCAGCTTCCATAATTCCTTTCCATCTCTGTCTTGTACATGAGGCAAACTCTCTCAGAAAATCCCTGTACTCACAATCCCACGTGTAAATCAGATGTGTGAAAAAAGGGATGACAGCAAGGTTCCAGTAGAGAGGACTTGTAAAAAAGGAAAGAGGGACTTTTTACACGGGCAGGTTGTGACAGGAAAAGGGCAAAAGGTTTTAAACTGAAAGAGGGAAGGTTTCAATTAGATGTTAGGAATAAATTCTTTGTTCGGATGGTTGTGAGGCACAGGCACAGGTTGCCCAGAAAAGTTGTGGATGCCTCATCCCTGGAATTGCTCAAGGCCAGGCTGGATGGGACTTGGAGCAACCTGGTCCAGTGGAAGATGTCCCTGCCCATGGCGTGGGATTTGGGACTAGATGAACTTCAAGGTTCCTTCCAACCCAAACTATTCTATGATACTGTGAGATACAATGGGATGCATCAACCATCAGCAAGAGCAAGGCCACTCCACGAGGAAGAACAAACTGGGAGCTGAGGATGGCCACAACAGAGACAAGAGTCTCACCAACAAAATACAGCCCTTGAGCAGGGGCAGTCAGAGAACAGGAGAGTTACAGGCTTCACCAGCACCTCACTGAGCACAAGAAGGTGAAATAAAAAGTAGAGTCCAAGACTAGCTCAGGAAAACCAGCAGCAATTTGGAAGGATCAGGAGCTGAAAGAAGGCTTGCTGTCAAAGGAGGTTCTGGTCAAGTCTTAAGCCCTTCTATCTGCTGATGCAACAGAGCTTCTGCTGAAACAAGTTAAAGTAAAAAAACCCTCTTGTATTTAATACTCTGGCTGCTTGTACCCAAGGTTTTGGGGTGTGTGAGCTGGGCTGGTGATGGAAAAGGTCTGTGTGACATGGCTTTAGCAGGGAAGCATGGAAAAACTAGATAGATTTGCAGGGACTGCGGGTGCACAACGAAATTTGTTACTGGGTTGATGTGATCAGCAGTGGGAAAAGGCCCCCTATAACAATGGCTTGGTTTGGCAGATGTGTTTCCTAGAAAGCTAAACCTGGCTGCTTTTGGTAACAAATATCTGGGAATGTGTGCCTTCTGGCCACTCACAAATTCTTCTGGCCTTATTTATGAGGAGAGCATGAGCCTGGTGAAATTGGGCAAGCAGGCTACAGGAATGTGAGAAGGGACTGGAATATTTTAGTGGTAGAAACTGAAATGAACAAAGGATGGAGCTTGTGGTATGGGTATGTGGATATTACTGTCATGGGCAAAACTCTGGCTGTTGAGGGGAGGTAACCCAGCCACCTTGGAGAAAGTTGGTGTGATGTTAGAGATCTTGTTACAGGATTTCATTCACTCTCTTTGTGAGTGAAGCAGAAATGGGGTACAACCCAATCTGTCTCCCTACTGATTTCACAAACCCAGAGAGCAGCTGAGTTTGAAAGAGACCTTGGAGGTCCTCTTGTCAAACCCCCTTGCTCAGGGACATAAGCCCATGTCCAGATGGCTTTTGAGTATCTCTAAGGAGGAAAACAGTTTGGGGATGGTGCAATGAGGACAGGGGAGCTTACAATTGGAGAAGACCCATGAGTTTCTTCCAGTATCTGGCTTTGGCTTGGGCCTTACCAATGCTTAATGATGGGAGTGCAATTAGTGCCTATTAGGACCTTTGGGACACTAGCAAGATTCTGGGCTTCCCCAGAGTAAAATAATGGTCATGAAGGAAAGATAAATGATACTGATGGCTCTTTGTTTTTTTCTGAAAATTAACTAAAAAGTGTTACCTCATGCTATTCTTTAAAGCTGTCATGCTGTGTCTGTGTGTTTAAACTGGGCAATTCCTCCTCACTGCCACTTTTGAGCCCATTATTGTTTCTGCAAATTCAGAGAGATCAGCTTCCTGGCATTTTTGTAGAACTGTCCAGATCAGGTTACCTGTTTAATAACCTTTTCATCATATCAAATTAGTAGCTGCAAAAGCCTTCACATCCTTTCCTTAAAACATATTTGCTGTTAGGCATTGTTAGTTGTATAGCTGCTTTCCATTAAAACTCGCCTCTTTCAGAAAGAGAAAAGGGACTTTATACCTTTGGGTGTAGCTTAAAAACTTGATTCCCAACCACTGTTTTCATTTAGCATCCGAGTTTGTGTCATCACGTAGCTGTGTTTCCTGGAGGCCTTTTGTCCATATAAATACTTATTGCCTATTTTCTGTGTGACTTTTTTAGACCCAGCTGTATTCTGAATAATAGGTTATATGAATCACATCTCTTTTATCTGGATTTTGATTTCTTCTGATTTCATTTTACATATAGAATGGTAAATTAGAGCTTCAGATGGACTCAATTCATTGTGAATCAACTATTAATTTTTCAGAAAAGCAAAAAAGCAAAGCTATGGAAACATCTTCTTTCTCAATTGTGTTGTTATTGATAAGCTCTTCATGCTTAGTTTCATTATAATGCCTAGATATCAGTGGGGAATGGGGTCCCACTGATGTAAGGCTCTTTCCAGATATGTATGAGAGTCTCCATTGAAATTAAAACAGTATAATGGCTAAAATAGACACAAAATGGCAAAAAAAAAGGAAGCAGATACTCTTTCTGGAGCTCAACAGACATGGGAAGACATGGCAAAGGGGGTAGTGGGAAGCTGTTGCATCCTCAGGTAACAGTTGAATGATGCAGTAGTCTGTCTACCCACGAGACCTACCAAGCAGCCTCCTTATTCAAACTGCTTGTGCCTCTGCCTTCCAAACATATGGAAAAATATTTTAAAAACTGATATATATGAAGATTTAGACGCTCTCAAAGCTTCTACTCCTACATATGGAAGCTATAGCTTTCTTAACCCAGAGAAAACAGGTGTACAACATCAAGGGCTGATTTTCATACATGTTACTTCAGGTCGGTAAAGTGCACAGAGTAGCACTGCATGCAAGATGGCTGTGATAAGTTCTTTTTTAGATAAGGATCATTATTTTCTACTTAATGGATCAAACACAAGCTTTAAGCAGCTACTGTGCTTGGTAAAAAGAGGAACCAGCAAGGCCTTCCCCTGCTGGAGGTGACTGATTTCTTTACTAGGTGTAGGGTGCCACCTGCAGCACCAAGTCTGAAGCTGAAAATGAAGTCAATAAAGGCATAGCCATAACTGAAGTGAGTGTAATATTATTATTTAAGTAGTGTAAGGAACAAATTCACAGGACTTAAATTGAAGAACGTTTAAAAAAAACCAAAGTGACTCTTATTTGTCTTTAAATTGGCATAGGGAAATTAATGAATAATCAAAATGAATAAATGAATTTATAAAGTCAAGACAGTATTTAGTAAGAAAGTATATTACTAATTTTTAGGTGGGATATATCCAGAAATATATGTGAAAAGACATAATGAATATCAAATATATATTGTAATTGCATTTATTTCAAGGAGTCCTTAATAATCCTTTAAGATTCCTTAAGACCTGGAAACTTACACGTTGATTACTATTAATTTAAAAAATGTATTTGAAAATATACTGTGAGTATTCATGACTGAAATGGATGGAAACTCCTTAATTCCTAAGTAGTTAGATGGGATGCTAGCTTTTAAACAGATTTCATAGTTGTTTGTCTCTGTATGTGGACAAACTACCATCCCATATTTCCATACACTTGAAATCTGAGGAAATTACAGCCTATTACAGATCCAAGCTTTAAAGTTTGCTCTAAAAATATTTACAAATTAATTTGGAAACATTTCAAACATATTTTACACTTTATTAGAGTAGCACATGCAGTCATTAAAGTAATCTACAGATGGAAGGTGATCTTTAAAGAACCCAGAAGTACAAGAAATCTGCAAAGGAAAAGAAAAAAGGCAGATGGTGGTGGTAGCTCTGGCATCTTTTCACTGGTGCCTTGTAACCATCGTATCTCTGGCTTTGAATGCAAAGCTGGGATGTGCCTTAGAAAAGCAAGAAGAAGCATTGATGTGTTAGATATGCACTGGGCTGGAGCCAGGGCTCCCAGATGCTGACAGCATATTGCTAAGGATTTACACAGAACATTACAAGAAAACTATCATTCTAACCCTGAAAAACCCTGGTGGCCTTGGGAACTCCTCTAAGAATTTTGTTTTAGTTACCACCAACCTGAGTTTGTGATAATGTTGTTTAAAGACAAGTGGTAATTTTATTGTCAAGGTACAAAGGAATTGGCCTGTATTTTTAGGGGTGACTGGAATCACAATTTTGTTTTTTTTTAAGCAAAACAACTTTGCTGCTGAACTCAAAGGAAAAAAAAATGGTAAAGCAGGGTATGATGTGAAAATTGCCACTATGCAGTAAAAGTAGATTTGCAGTGGAAGATAGAAACACTTACTGATTTTCCCTTCCTGTACTTTCAATTTTAGCATAATGCTGAGGTTTTTGTAATTATACACTCTTGCATCATGTTGGGTGTATTCAAGGAACCTGAAAATGCAAAGTTTGAAAGTCTAGGATAAAATATTGAAATGTAAATAGCTTGTAGTAGTGTTATAGCTCTCTTACACTGCTGATGGAAAAGAAGTGGGGACCCTTTTACCCCATGGTGCCTTCAGAGAAAAACCTAAATTTGTGATAAGGACATTTCACTCATGTCTGACTGTGGTAGGATTTGTACACTTGTCTCAAATTCCAGTTTACTTGGTGGAAAGACAACGAGTCTCAGGAAGGCTACAATCCCAGCAGACTTTTGTGTTTCTTTTTTGAGAATATGCACAGTTTAAAGACCAGCAAGGCAGATTTCAGTAGCTTAAGCCACTGAGGTCCATTCGCCACAGATGGGGAATAATCAGCCTTTGTGCCATTTGGCCTCCCCAAACGCTCAACTCATCATCAGTGGTGTTCCCATCTCTTCCCTTTTACATTATCTGAGGTACCAGGTGTTCCCAGGAGCGTGTGAGAAGCCAGGCAGAGCTGCTACAGGGAAGTTTGACTCGGTCTCTAGGGAAAAAAAGTATCCCTGTGAGAACAGCTGATTTTGGCTAAGTCTTAAAATAAGAAAAGCTAGTATTAGAATCTCCACAAGAGGGCATTATTAAATATTAAAATAGCATTAGTTTCCAGACCCTGTGTGTGGAAATGCTGGTGATTATATGATTCATGAGATGTAATTTATTTTCACTCAGTTTTTCATGGGGCTACCCAAGTTCTGAGATTAAAAACTCCTAAGACTGAGATAAAAGCAATAAGAGGCAGCAAATATCAGTCCTTCGTGTTATCTATAGCACAGATTATGCATTTGCTATTGCCAGCTCCCCATCATCCTGGTGGGATGGAAAAAAGATTGTGAAATGAGATCCTGGAGGTCAATGCTCCACAAAAATAACTCCTGCCCATTAACTAACGTGAGACTATGCTTAATGCTAGTTACCCTGTTAGAAGATAATGGATTTACTTGGAGATATAAGTATGTAGTTACATAGCTTGTAGGACTCACACTCAATAGGAAGACAGCAGGGTAATTTGATCTTGTGGTAGGAAAATCTAGGAAAAGAAAGGCAAATGAAAAGAATAATTAGGAGAAGTAAGTTGTGATGTGTTGGAGGGACTTGTAGCAGATACAGACAATATAAAAAGGGACAAAAAACATCAAGAGAGATTAAGAGAAAAATACATTGAAAATAGGTGTCCTTGGTATTTTAGTTATTGCCAGCTACAAAGAAGTGACCATGTAGTTGATCATGTCCAGGTGGTGTTCAGTGGCAGGCACAGGCCATCTGGTCATGCTAGGTCCAGTCAGTTACCTGAGATCTTCACCCTCCTGTGTCCTTCCATCATACAGATTCCTGTTTATTAGCCAGGGCTGTGCATTTGATTGCTAGCCCTGGTAGCTCAGCCATGTCAAAGGACATGAATTCAGAACTATAGCGAGAAGAAATAAACAGAAGTGATTATAATAATGAAAAAGGGCCCCAAGGGGCTCGTGTTTATAGAGATTTTACAATTCAACCATATGGTGCATTCTGCTTGTATCAAATGCTTTTTTTTCATGCAATAAAGGTTGCCTATAACTACCAAGATTCAGCCTATCTGCCACTAGAGTTTTAAAAATTGCGATATTGTTTTCTCCTGAAAGAAATCATCCAGAAAAAGCAAAGACATGAAGCCAAATTATTTTCCCCTGCCGATGAATGTGTATACACAGAGCAGCACTGTGCTGTGTATCTTGTTGATCTGGTGGTTCCTTATTTAGAGTACAGTTAAAGCCACTAACAGGTTCACAGAATGTGAGGAAAATGTTCCCCAGATTCCATATTACAATATCATTATATTCAATTGTGTAGAAACAGCTCCCTACCACACTTTGCTATTGGGTCTTTTAACTGTTAAAATACTTCCATTTTTATTGCCCTCTCTCCCACCTGATTTATTTGTTTATATATTATTTTGCTGACTTGGAGGACTTAACAGCTTCTGGTGAATATATAGGACTGACTAGACTTGAAGTAATTATTTTTCAAATGAGTCTTCATGCTTGAACAATCCCCTTTTGTGAAGAACTTCCGTTGGCTCTAAACTTTTTTACTTAAAACACATTAGAAAAACAACCTGCAAGAAATGATCACACCCTTCAAAACTGCTCCTCGAATAATGCTTCTAGCAAGTGTGGAGGAAATTGTTAATATTCTTCTGAAAGAAGTAAAGTGTATAAACTAAACAGGGTCTCTTTTTTAATGGGAGGGAAAGTTTTGCAAGGTTTTACCTATCTGCAACAGGAAAGGATAACACTTTGAAGCCTTGTGTCCTCCCAAAGGACTGAAGGTGGGAGATGGGATACTTTCAACACCTTGAAGTTAAAATTGGCACTGGATCCAACCAGAGAAGTAATCATCACCTTGGTTGTAAGCAACCTAGAATAGGTCAGGAAAAATTAAATCAAATCATCTTAATTCTAGAAGAGTAACAGAAGGCAGAGGCACCTAGGCCTTCCCCTTCCAGATAAATCAGAAGCATCTGGTGAGCTCTGACCACAGCATGTGATCACCTGAAGAAGGTCACCAAAGACCCATTGGACTGCCGTGAGGAAGGGAATACAGCCCTGCTCACCACTGCTATCCACCCCCAGGGGTACTTGGAAATAGTGATGAATCATAGAAGAACCTTAAAACAGAAATGTATTCTTCTTGCTTTTGCTGTTCTTGCACAATTTCTGGTGCTAAATTTAGCACCTTGATCTCCACAGGATCTCTAATGCATCCGCAATTTAAAAAGAAAATCGAGTAAGTTTTCCTCTTTTTCCTTTCAAAATATGCATGTTCTTTCAGTTAATCTTTTTTTTATATCAAATGCTGAAATTTTTAATTCTTGTATTAGACAGATTTTTCTACATGTAAAATGTTGCAAAGTTTAAAATGATTCTGCAAGACTTCTAGTATTGTGGGAAGGAACATCTTACCTTTGAAAAGGAAAATTCTACCTTAGTGCTGGGATTTGCTACTTGTTTCTTCTCATTGTGACAGCAATCATATTAAACTCACTTTTAATATGGAAATACTTCCATTTGTGTCTAAACTTGTTTGTGATCACTTTTACCATTTGCAAGCACCATTCCATGTACTATTACTCAGGCACCAAAAGTGACTGAAGAAAGCAAGAAATGGTTCCAGAAATTATATTAAGTACCTGACCCTTCACTGTTTTTCTTTCTCTATTCATTGCTTGCACATAGAAATATTAATTTTTTCACTTCAATTTGGAATTACTGATGTACAAATTTAAGTTAATGCAGAAATGCTTTCATAGCAGAAATATAACCTTGAGTGGTTATGTCACTCATTCACTTGTGGCCATACTAGTAGCCTTTACCTGCTAGGTGATTTTAGAAGTTTCTTACTTTGGGCTTTTTCAGGAGGAGGCTCCAGCAGGGCAGACCTAAAGGTGTGTTGTAGACACAGGGTGTTGGCTCCATGAGCCTTCTTGTCAACTTTGCTGATGAAGGCAGTCTGTGGGAGAGCAATGATGTACAGTTTTACTGAGAGCGGCTGGATATGGAGCCATGTGGTGCCCTTAGGTGTTTTCTGGACCTATCCTAATAGTCATGATCTGAACATGAAATGTGTGTGAATAGGTACAAGGATATTAGCAAAAACATTGGAGTTGGATTGTTATTTGTTCACTGTACGATATAGAAATTGGAAAGGACAGGAGTAACTAAATGAAAAAGAAGACTAGTCTAAGTTGCAGAAAATGTACTTGGAAATGAGCTTGTTCTCTGTTTCGTTTGTTGCATGTAGCCGTGAAGGCCAGTAATAAAATTCTGAGTTGTTTCTGAGGACATATCTTCAGCAGAAGATGAGAACTGGGGTTAATTCAAACAGGTTTTGATTGGGGAAGAAGGGGAAAGGTTTGATTTCGACCAGACATTTGACGGACTGTAAAATAAGTCTTAATTATAAAGTGAGAAACCATAGCAGTGACAATAGATGGCAGTGTTGTCTCAGAAAAATCCATTTCTTATATTTGTGCTTTTGCCTGGATTTCCTCTTTTAAGGGGATGGGAGGGAATAATAACGCTCTTTTGCCGTGGAGAGCTTCAGGAGTCAGGAGTCAAGATTATTACTAGCTTTCATCTGAGGTTAATTTTCTTCCCAGCTCTTTTTTTTGTCATCATCTTGAAGATTTGTGTGAAGATCTCCTATTTGGAATTGACCTTGAATCCTACAGTTACAAATTCAGACCAAAAGGTAGTTTTTAATACTTGGTCTGTATGCTGGGATTTAAAAGCCTAAGGGGCTCAATCAGCTAGAAAGCAATTCAATTGATTAAGGGATGAGTTGAAGTTGTTTAGGACACTCTTGCCTGTCTGTCAGCTCTTCTGGTGATTCCTTAAGATTTCATATTTCCTGGCTTTGCAAGCAGCAATCTCCACTCCCTCGCTGCAGTGTGAGACCTTGCATGCAGCAGCAATGGGAAATGTCGCTAGGCAGATGAACAAAACTATTCACAAAGTTGGTAATGCCTGAAAAACAACCTGCCTTCCAGGCTCACAGAAGTAAAGCTTTCCCTGTACTTCTAGTTATAGGCTAAAGAAAAGTGATGGTTTGCAGCTTTGGACAGGGTTCAAGGCATCTCAGCTCCTTACACTATCACAGATGTTTTCTCGTGCGACCTCTGGCAACTTTCCTAATCTCCCCCTCTGCTGCTTAGTCTGTACAATGGAGATAGCAGTTTAATATGCCTGCCTTCAGGGTAAAGCTTGTCTCTCACTCTGCTGTCCTCTGCTAGAGGAGTTCTGATATTGAGTCAGACTTTCAGTTGTGTATTGTGAGTAAAACTAGCTGTATCTGCTTAAGGGTGTCCAGGTTTGAGGGGAGCAACAGAAGCAGAGTAAAGGTAGCACAGGGGTAAAATCATCTAATGCGAAGTACTTCAGCAGACCAGGACCAGAGGCGGTCCTAGGATATGGAAAAATATAGATTAAATTTTCTCCTCTGCCAGTTTCCAAATAACATGAAAGAGCATTGTTGAAGATGTAAGAAATGTTGAATTGTAAGAAATGGGATATTTATGGGAAAACAAGGCTTGGAATCTTCTAAAATTAATTTTGTGCAGAAGAGAGTGAAAATCATCATTTACTTACATACTTAGAGCACTCAGATGAGTAATAAGATTTGCAGCACAGATTTTACCTGCTCAGGCTGATGTAAGGAGTGCTGCTTGTGGCTAGGTAGCAAAAGCACCTAGACAGTTGAAACTCCCCTTTGTTATCTCTTCTGAGGCCAAGGGCTTGGCCTTGGTTAGCTTCCCCTGGTAGTCTACTGCACAAGGCTATAGTGAGTAAACCCCCTTTTTCCCCCCCCAAAGAATTTGGGCGTTCAAATTCCGCATAGATTTTTTTTCCCTGTATATTACCCCTGGAATCTTTTTGCTAGGCACCTCCTGGATTTGAGCTAGAGTCAAGGCGCAGTCTCCAGCATTGCCTCTCAGGTATATGAGAACCCCTGCTTTCAGTGAGCTATGTGTTCTGCATTCCCTTCTTGGTACTGGATCTGCAGAGGGTGTAGAAAGCCCAGGTATCGGTGCTGCTGTGGTGGCTGATGCTCAGCTGCAAAGATTGAACACATTTGGACTCTGAATCCTATGGTGAATTTAGGTGAAAGAGGTCTTGCTTCACGGACTGACCTGAAAGTAAACTGCCACTCCTCCTGTTGTGAAGAACTGCTGATCTGTATGGCTAAAAATTACGCTTCTCATATGTTTCCCTCTCAGAGTCTTGAAGCTGCTTGGTGTGCAATGGGAATTCAGTCTCACTGCTGACATAATTGTTTTGAAATATCATCCTGTGAAACTTATTTGCTATGCAGTTAGATGAATTCAGGAAAATAATTGAGCTTTTTTTCTGGCTGTGTGTGCACTTGTTACCTTTGGGATTACAACTGATCTTGGAAATGCTTGGTGCAGGGAGCTGACACTCCTATCACCCACAGGTTCCATCCTCTGGATCCTTCATCGTCAATTGTGTTCTGCTCTGTAGGAAAGAAAAGTGTATGAATGTAAATGCCTTTATGATTCTATGAAAACAGCTCATCAGTAGGTCACTGAGGCATGCAAAGGAGGGAATTTCTGTGTGCCAGGACCCTGCCAGACAACCTAGGACAATATACTCATAATAAATATGGAGAACAAAGTTATTCTAGCAACTCTGAACAGCAGTGAAATGCGTGATGCTGTTAGAAGACAAGAATCACTTCTAGGCTTATAAATCTGGGCCGGCTAATTGTGTGGTATTTTAGATATAGTATGATTATTATCCAGACTAAAAATCTTTCTCCATGCCTGATGCTTATGAAAACTGTATCTCCCACTGGAAGGACTCCTGAATATTTGCTTTCTTTATCTCTGCCCTCTCTGAAGTCTGTAGGGATTCATCGGATAATGACTGTTTTCAAGAGCCCTTGAAATATGAAAATACTTAAATCCCACACCACTGAGTTCAAGAGGAATTAAGTACCTAAACATATGTGGGTATCTGGGTTCTAAGAATAGTATTTTTTAATTAAAAATCCCAGATATAAATATTCAGTTTTGAATTAATATGAAACTAAGAGGAAATATATAGTTATTGTCTGAATTATTATAATATATAGCACATATTATATTCATCTGTATGCTATAATTCATATTTTTATTATCATTGCATATGAATTATGAATATGGTGTGGTATGAATTAATATGAACTCTATGGTTAAATTTGCACTGAGCTCCACTAAGTTAGCTGTAGAAGTAAGAGATGTCTTTGCCCTATTCCAAGCAGGAATGAGGTAGCGAGGATAAACCATGAAAACAGGTATTCTCTGGTTCTTATTTCCTCATCTTTTGCTATTCAATTTGTTCTGCTGCATTTTTCACCATGGAGTGGCAATTTGCAGAGGATGAGCTATTTTCTTGAACTGTGTTCTTGTAAAGCAGTGCCCAAAGTAAATGGAAATGGGGAAGGCTCTCCCACTTGGGTCCTTCTACATAAATACTGTCAGCTATTGAAATGAGTTAGGTACTCGGGTCAGCTACAGGAACTCGGGTGTGTACCACATATTCCTGCTGCATAGCACTTATGAACAATTTTGTAAGGTATTTTTGCACTGGAAAAACAGGAGTATGACAGCAAAAAGGTGAACTTGTTGAAATCTTCCACCTCATAGCATTTAAAAATATGACTCCAAATGATTAAAATTATCTGATGGTCAGACTAAACAAATTAATTATTCCTTCAGTGTTCATGTCAGTCCATTACATTTCCATTCTTCTGTGTTATTTCTTTATGAACATATTATTCTGCTTTCTGTCTTCATATGAAGTCTGAAATTGTGTTTACCATATCTGTCAGAGCTGGCCTGAAGCACTTCTAGTCTTGTCTAAAATCTTGATATGTAAAGGAAAATGTAACTTTATTATACTTTTCTCAGTAGAGACAAACACCATAATTGGTTTTCTTTTATGTTCCTTTTGGTTTCTTAAGTTGGGGAGCAGGAAAAAAGGAGAACAAAACTTCTAATAGCAGGCTATATTATGACGTGTATTAAAGCCATAACATTAATGTATCAATACCTGTTCTATTACTAAAATAAAGTCTTTCAAGTACTAAATAAAGTATTCATAATATTTCTTCGGCCTAATGCTTAGAAATGTTGGTAAATGATAGAAATGTTCCCCTGTGTAGATCACATTTCCAGCTGATAAAACCTGAAAATCTCCTAAATCTTTACTCTTAAAAGAAATAGTACTGTTCTTAGAGCAGTAAGTCTTTAACTGTAATCTTCCCTCACTTATCCCTCACATCCCTGTGGCCCCAAGTTGTATTCTGACAACTCATTGTATTTGGAAAAATTGAAATAAGTAAGGTCAGCATACTCCTGTCTATGTGCCATTACTCTATTGAGGCAATTGTCAGCAAAAAATACCAACAGATGGTAAACTCTCAACTGATCTATCTGTGAGTAAAACTTGTGGCACATTGGGTAAAATACATTTATAGGTGCCTGCATTTCAAGAAGTTAATGAGGAAAAAGAAAGATATTATTACAAGCTAAGTGAATTTTTCTGAACTTGACTTTTAACGTTTTATCTTAGGTCCAAGCAAAAACACAACTTAATGCTTGGTCCGAACTTGCCTGTCTCAAGTGCAAATATTGATTCTTTCAGATCTCTACATGTCCCCTTCTTCCTGATCTAATGTCCAAACATATTTCCTGTCAAATTACTTTCTGCCTAGCATATGATTACCAATGGTCCTTTCTGTATCAAATTGATTTGCTGATGAGAGGTATAGGTCAGCTAAATTCTATAGAAATCTGCCTTGGAGACCTTGCTGTGAGCATTAAGGGGGGGGCGGGAACTTGAATGCTGGAATAGCTATTTTTTTCATTAATATTTAACTACTGTCTTAGAGGCTGTTATAGCTATACAAAGTAAGTAGCTAAAGCTGTAATTTCAAGCCTAAAATACATTCAAATACAGTTTCAGGAGAAACTGCTATCAAACCTGAAGTATGTGTACAAGCAAGGTTATGTTGCCTGTCTTCTGCAAATAAAACCTTTTTCCTTTCCATGATGTTTCCAGTCCCTGTTTCTCCTGTTTGCTTATGACTTGGGGGGTGTAATTTCAATTCAGTAAGCATTTAATATAAAATAATCGTCAGCGTTTTGTAGAAGTAGAGGTGGTGACACTGGAACTGAACTAGCCTGCCTCTGAGAGATAAAGTTTAAATAAAAGAACTACTGGTTTCTAGTAATTACCAGGTCAGGCCAAAACTACCAGGAAGTTGCTTCAATTGTTAAATGCAGTATTTCTATGTACAGATGGGGAAGACTGGGGCTTAGTTGCTTTGCACAGCCTTAACAAGCTGTTTTCCTGCACCCCAGCCTCCATTCTTCCAAACGCTTCTGAAGAAGTACGAGACTGTTGCTTTTATGTTTCCCTTCCCCGTCCCACCCTGCATCAGCTGAGAAGAAAAATGGATTTCCTAATGGGCTAAAGTGAGAAGGAAAAGGGAAAATATGATTCAGGAACCAATCTTGCTGTCTGTCAAACAGTAAAATCATGTATGGATGCACGCAGATACCAAGTTACTGTTTTGCTCAAAGTTTGCTTTTTGGGTTACCAGGTTTTGAATGCCGTAGACTTCATCTCTGAAATGAGTCTCTAAGCCAAATACAGCAGTTGTGTACTAAGTGTAATGGAGTTGTTAATTATATTGTAGCACACATACAGTTACTTAATTTCCACATGTGACTGAGAGGTGAGGTACTAAAAATGAATGTTTTATTTTGCAGGATTATTTTAATTTCCTTGATGTAAGTACAGCTCTGGATTCATCAAGAAAGATGCTCACAGTAGGGTTCTTCCATGTTTTCAAAGTCTGCTCTCTCCTGCTGTTTCCTAAACAGCTATTCTTTGAGGCCTTTCTTGAGCACCTGTGCAGGAAAAAGGAAAAGCTGATTTGAGATTTAGTCTCCTGTTCAGTGGGGAGTGGGAATGGCACGATGGGAGGGGGAAGGAGGGATTAGTCCTTCTCACTATGGCACTAATGAAAGTATGCTTTTCCATGAAAGAAATTTGTTCTGCTTTGAAGTCAGTGGAAGGACTAATGATATGGAGGAGCTGACTAGTGATGTGTAACACCATGCAAATGTCTGTATTTTAATCTTTATACTGAAAGTAATTAGTGTCTTCTGTCTTGTCTTCCAAGGAGGTATTTTTCTGCCACCTGCTGTGGATATTGTTCCTAACACATCCCAAGTACACTTAGCACTTCATCCTAACATAAAGACCTTTGGTCTGAGCACAGTCCCCGCAGGCCTAAATTCCAGTACGTGCAACTTTTCCTTACAGAAGAGCATGTGGACAAGGCTAACAATGCTCTGAAGGAAGCATATTTCCAAAGGAGTGCATTTTGAGAGTATTTGGTGTTTATTTTCTCTTTTGTGGAGATAGCTTATGCCAGTCAGATGGTTTAAAGTCTGCTGGGACCACTAGACAAGAAAAGAAACTCTTTCATACCAGTTTTGAGGAAAATAATCTGAAGTAAAAGGCAAAAAGATGCACTGTGATGCAAAGTGTGCTAGTGGTGCTTCTGGCACACTGTGCTGCTTTAGCGAAATAGATGGATGCCTGCAAGATTGTCACTTGTTCAGTGAGCATTCCTTCTGTTCCTTCTACCTCTTTCTTCCCCAGAATTGTGGAATTACTTCTTCATTTTACTTTGCTTTTTGATAAAGATATCAGAAGCAGTTCACTCTGAACCTTTTCTTTTTTTCACAATTCTGCTACATATCTGTGTCTAGGGGGGATAGAAAGTGATTTTACTCCTGTATAGATATTCTACTTCTGGTTTTCTTAAAATGTGAACTTCTGAACTGACTTCCTCTGAAAGCCTTGCTTCCTTTTTTCTTTAGTACAAATTCCAAATAATTCTATATTGAATTTAAACTCTCAGCTGGGCCTGAGTTCAAGCAGGTTTATGAGACTGTCTTTGTCATATAAAAAGCTTTAGGCAAGATTTTAAGGTGTTTAAACTTCCCCCACAATGGTGAAAGAAGAAGAATTTCAGAAAGTCTAATTGCCTTAGGGAAAACTGAGCAGCCAAGAAGTACTTTGGAGGTAAAGCAATCATAGAAAGATGACCCTTTTTCTTAAAGAACCATAGACTCTATGCTGATGGGAACTATAGAAAAGTTTCATATAGTTTTTGCTGGTTTTTTTTGCTTACAACTAATTACAGCCATCCTCTTCCTTTTCCTGCCTTTTCTGTAGTGGGCAAATGCTTCAACTGTTCTTGATGATTATTTTCTAAAATGCTACTTTCTCATGCATTTAATAAATGTTTTAAATAAACCCATTTGTAGTATTTCAACTTACTGAAAGTTGTTGAATGCCAATTTGTGCATGGAAAACATGCTTGTCTCAGGCCCTGAAACATTCCTTTTTCTTATAACACGTAAATGTTTCCACTTGATATTTTACTGGGAGTAGTTTGCTAGTCTTTAGATATTAGAGTATGTTTCTCTAGGACTCCTTCTAGTAAGAGCTGTATCAGAGAAAACGCTGATTCCTGGAAGCTTCCAGCAGCCTCAAAGGAACAGGGAGCAGATTTTGCATGTTTAAGGTCAGGAAAGAAAGAAACCAGGCTTTAGCTTAGTCTGCAATTGCTACCGATCTGGACATACTGTGGTGCTGGAGAAAGGTAGTATGCTTACAGAAGAAGCACCTTGCAGGTACCTGTCAACTCATTGCTCCTGCCTGTGGTGCCCAGTCCAGTGGAATACAGAAATGGAGTGATCCTTCACAGCACAACAGGGAAATAGATGAGTTGCTCTTAAAAATGGCAACTGGAGTGTTGCATTTGAGGATGATGGTCAAGTTTGTACCCAGCAGTACCCATGTTTGGATGGTGGCATCTTGCAGCCATTTATTCTCCACCTGTCTGGCAAGGAAGACAAGTGACTGCCTAAGGCCCTTCCTACAACCCAGACACTGGGAGGGCTGGCTGGGCAGCAGATGGAGTCAGATGTCTGCAGCCACAACACACCATATGCTGCTAGTGGGGTCTTCAGATCCTGTGAGAATGACTTCAGCCTCTAGCTGCCACCTGAGAGATCATTGCTGTAGGTTATTCTCATTGAATTTGGGTTGCTGGCCACCATGGAAGCTACTTCCCTTCGGCAGAAATGGCGGGGAGCACTGACACAGCACGGATTCTTGAATATGCCTTGTTTCCCTTCAGGTTCTGTACCACTTTCCACTGAAATTTTACTCCAGGCTCTTGATAATGTCTGGGAGAGTAACCAACTGTACCAGCACTCCTGTGTTATGTGCTTTGAGATCTCTGTCTTGGCATCTTGTAGGAGCTCCTCAGGCCTGGAGCCAGGTACGTGTGCCCAGCAGGGAGAGTATACCCATTCCACTGTGCTCCAGGAGCCTGCACTAGCCAGGAGCAGCACCGTGCTGCTGGCTGGCATGCACACACTCCAGAGAGGGAGGTTTCCTGACTCTGGGGCTCTTCAGTTAGTAGAGATGATGCTATCAGTTCTCTCAATTAAAACTGTTTTTAAGACATTATAACAACTTCTGCAGAAAATTCCTAATTGCTCTTTAGGGTGTAAATGAGTGTCCTGTTTCCCAGAAAGGTCACTAAATCGAGACCATTAATTGAAGTTCTCTTTGTCTCTCTGACCATTGATTTAATAACTTCTTTCTCCTCAGAGCAACATCTGTGGATACAAGTTTCATACTGCTCCCTTGGAAATGACGATTTGCCACCTGTTCTTCAAATCAGACAGTAGAGGAATTGTGTTTTTGCCTCACACAACTAGAGCTAAAAATTCAAGCTGCTGCCAGAGGTGTAGCAAAACATCTTGTCATGTGTGGGTATTTCCCTTTGTTGTGGCTGAAACCAGAACACCCTTCCATTACACGACCTATTTTCCCACAACTCAGCTGCTAGTTGAACTGGAAAGACTTAAGCATAATTCCTTTTGTTGGCATCTCTGCACTAACAATGGCTTTTGGGGCAAGGTGTCATGTACATGTCCCCCCGTTTGGTGTCTGCTCCCCCGTCACCCCAGTTCTCTGTAGCTCTGCCTGTTTCCAAATACACCAGACTGAACTCATTTGCTTTGCCATGAATTCTTAGCACTGGGGGCAGACACGTGATGGTGCATGGAGCATACCATAGCTAGGTTATATTCAGAAATGTAAACTCCTGCTGCTGTCATGATTCCTCAGATTTAATGTTCAGCAATCCAACTAAAGTTTGCAATTTCTGTGTTCACAGGTAAAGAGAGAAACCTGATGCACAATCCCATCCGCCCCTGTAGATGTTAAACATCTAAAAATGTTTGTGTAGCTGTCTAACAAAATAGTAAATCTGCTGAACTTTCAATTTTTCAATCTAGCTGCCAGTAAACAATTTGTTCTGAATGTGAGACTGAATTCAGATCCTGCTTATGACTGGCGTGAAGACAGGGGTGATAAAAGAGGAGATTCCACAGTTGTCTTGAGAACAGTGGATGCTGCTAGGAGCAGTGACGAATGTGAACATTTCAAAAAGCAAACCCTGTTATACAGTGTACACCTGCCGAGCATCACTAAAGTAACAGAGCTGTCCATCCAAAGCCTGATTCTTTTGCACCCTCCTGGTTGCTGGTGACAGTCTTGTATCTCTTCTAGTCCCGAAGTTCATTATAAAGGCACTGCTGTAGCTTTCGTGTGCTGTATGGTGCCAAATGGGAGATTTTGGCAAACTTTATCAAGGCTACTCTCTAAGTCGTCGCTATCAGACGCTGAAAAGTCTGAATATGTAATTTCCTGCTCTTATTGGAAACAGTATGGTAAAACCCGTGTGAACAAAATGTTTCATTTGAGCTTGATAAGAGCCCTAATTTAGCAAATCCATGATATATTTTTTGCTTCAGTAGCATTCTAGGCATGAAATTTATATTTTTTTCTCAACATATTTCAATTGTTCCCTCAACTAGTTCTAGTACATGGAAACCAGTGAAGCTAAGATTACGCAAACAAAGCAAGCAATATATTTGAGGTTAAAATTATAGAAAAACATGCAAAAAACCTGAAGAAACATTACAGCACCTGTCTGAAATATGAGGTCTTTGTTTGTTTCTTAATGTTGTTCAACCTTGTCTTTTCCTGTTTACTCTCTTGTGTGAAAACACCAGCTGACAGTCTCCTGGTTTTAGGAGATGATATAAGGGCCCAGAATGAATTTCTCTCCCTTCCACCCCACAACACAGATATCTTTAATTTGCGTGAACCCATTTGTTTGTCAATTTTCAACACTTCTTGGATCACCTTGAAGCTATGGTGGAACAGGAGTATATTTAAATCTGTGGCAAACTGTCAGTTCAGATTCCTAAACAGTAACTAACAAATCCCCCATTTGAGATACTTATCTACATTGTAAAGTTTCTGGCTGGTGACTGGTGACCACTCCTTGCATTCAGCATATGAACAATAATGTCTCCCAGTGATGTTGGCAAGAGGAAAGACTTGCAGGGTGACAAACTCCTTGTGTGACATTCATTCAAAGCCTCCATTTTCTTTCCACATTGTTTATTTCCCTTTCTTTTTTCTTTCTCTTCCCAGACCTTTTTATTGCACTTGAGAATGAGAAGAAGAATTATTAGTCTTGGAATCACCTCCTCCAGTATATGTGTGAATTAAGAGCAATGCAGAATGAGTAAAAGAAACTGAGTCCCAATTCTCCACCACCTTTATGGCTTTGCAGAGGTATTATCTGTGTAGATACATTGCTAGTTGTTTGTTGTTGTATTTACTGTGCTGCTAATGGCCCTGTGCTGTAACCTCGTGGAACCGCCACCACACTGCAAGTGCTGGATTTCTGACACAGCAGCATCACAGACTTGCTGGCTGGAGTACCGACTTGATTGCCTGCCTTCCCTCTAGGGAGGAAGTTACAGCCTGCTGCCTATTTGTAACATGGCAGTTTAGAAATGCCAGAGACTGGAAATTGGACCAAATGTGCCATTCATAGAGTTACAAATGGGAATCATTTAACGCTAAAAACATCTCCTGCTTTTCCTCCCCTCTCTCTTTTCTAAAGGTCAAGGTATTTGTATAGAAACATTAAGCCAGCTGTAGAGAGGTTGCAAGACCATTCCAGCTACACTGTTATGTGATTTTTATCTCCCACCCTAACAGGCAATGTCAGTCATAATTAGTGTTATACATAAATTCCTCACTGGGATTCAGGTTTCACATGATTAGGAACTAAACTATGTAGAGTGCTGCTCTTCTGACTGTAGTTTCAATTAACAGATTCAGCAATGAAAAACCACAGTGAGAGATAGTGGCTGAGGTCAGAGAGGTTATCTTTTTTTATAGCAGTTGTCATCTTAAATGAGAAAACACAAATGAAAGAGGGTTTCATTAACCTGACTAAGGAAATGGCTGCTGCAGATAGTGTGTCAGCAGGACACACTAAGCATGATCAGGACAAAATCCTTTCCATGGCCTTGATCACTGCTATAATCATCCTAATCTCCAGTGAGTATGGTGACAATGTGCAGTACAAGCCTGCTACAGCCTAGCTCTGTTTCATCGGTGAAGCATGTAAGCAGATTATTACTGGTCTGATCAGTGCTCTTGCCAATCAAGAAGCCCTCGTTACTTTAGAGCAAAGCATAAGAAAGCCAGAAGATGAAATAAATGCTGCACATTGCTGGACAGAGACAGAAATCCACCATTCTAGTCCAGGAAAGTGACCCTGGATTTTTTCCTTTACTTACAAGGGGCCTTAGAGCTCTGGAATCCTATCCTAAGGAACACTCAAGGAATACAGTATTCAAAGGAGTAAAAGAAAAAAAATAAAGGACAACTATAGGGCTGGCATTATAATTGGAAAAGTAATTCTGCCTGCAGTAGGAGACTATCAGAAGTGGCAAGGCACATGGACATGCTCCATACCTGGTCTGCATCTGAGTTTTGGAGAGCTGGGTGAGATGACTGCCACAAAGAGATATTATGGAACTGACTCACTTTTGGAAATGGTGGTTGCCAGGGAACAGAAAACTTCCAAAGAAAGATCGCTTACCATGCAACTTGGGTATAAATATGCTGACTTGACCCTAGCATCAAAATCTATCAAGAAAGGCCCGATTTCATGGAGAACAGATGTATTTTACTTCTCATGGCTGTTTTCTCAGCATGGAGTTCCTCTAGGGGTCAGGAACTTCTGCCTGCCATTTCTGCCTTCCTCTTTTCCCTTGCGAGACCAGGGAAGGGACATCCCTATCTTCCAGGAGTTGCTTGATCTAGGTACATGAGTTAAAAGGCTATGCAAAAATGTCATACAGATGTTGTCTGTGTGCTGTTTGAAAGGTCTTAGACCAGCAGGGAAGAGTAGAGAGTAGTTTCCTGTTCAATATGCTCCCCACTACACACACAATAAGGCTTTGTTTATCTCTGCCTTCAAAAATCACTTGTAGATTGAATGCTAAAATGAAGGGGGAGAATAGTTAACAATCCCATTTCCCCTCAACTTTTTAGTCACCGATACACAGTGATCTAGGTCAATGTCACCTAGTGCTGGCACAGAGTGACTTTCATGTATGCAGATAGCTCAGAACTTTGGCTGTTCACATCTCTCAGTATTAGAGCTCATTTGCATCTATAACTGCTCACCTTGATAACTGCTCTCTGTCACATGCTTGGAGTGGTCTGCAGTTCACAGTCTGCATCAGCTTGCTCCTCTGGCTGATCTTCAGGCTTTCTCCAAGCAGAATGCCTATGAAATAAGGTTATAAAATGAAACATCCCTCTGCTTTCCACATGGTTGTGCAAGTGTTATGCCGAGAAGACAGATGAGTTTTGATTTCACATTTGATTTTTAATGACAACTAATAATGGAATAAGAAAAACTATTTAAAAAATTTGTAATTGCTTACAATTTAAGGAAAGAAGTGTTCTCTTCCAGCTTGTCTCTGGTGTCCTTACTCTTTGTTTGAATCTAGTTAACAGCTGTTCTTGAAAGCCTGTCAGCTTTCAAAGAAGACCCCTAGCACTTCTTCCCCTTCATTCGGTGGGAATTAACCAGATATCTCCAGGGATAGTGAGAGCTGGATGGATTTTTTTCCTGAATCTGGTCTTTTCCTGTGGTAATGCAGGGAGAGTGGAAGGTGTTAAAACCAAATTACTTAACCACAGCCTTCCTGACTGATATGAAGGATCAAACATAATATGGGAGAGCAGATTTGAAGTTACAGGTAGAGAGCTGCTTTCATTTGAAAGTAGCATAATTAAAAAAAAAAAAACAAAAAAACAGAAAAAAGACAAAAAGCATTAAACGTTTGAAATACATTTTAGAAAGGTAGAAGCAAATGTGAGTTCTAGTACTTTTGCAAGGAATTGTATCAAACAAATGCTTTCAAGCAGACAGCATAATGGCCTATTAGAGAAACACAATGTCATTTGTAGGTGACTAGAAGTACAAAGTAGGAAGATGATAACATCACTAAATACTTTTTCTAAATTGCAAGGATGGGTGTTCACTGAGAAGTTTTCTGACTGAGTGGAGATACAAGTGCGGATAGATGGGGACAGGAGGAGGTAAATAGACTATTTTCACCAAAAGGCAGTTTCCTGTCCCTTCATCTTTATTCTGACTCAAGCATCCAAAATTTGTGTGTTCCTTACTGAGGCTTTAATGTCATTCAGCTGTGAATAGATACCCAGTGAACATAGAAAAGGGACCATGTTTGTTTCTGTCTCCTTTTAAAGCAGTGTCCAGAATGCTATAATATTGCTGTTGTTTCGGGGGAGAAAAAGAAAAAAAGAAAAAAAAAAAAAGAAAGCAACAAATTCTGTTTTCTTGTGTACGGGGGGTTTTCTAGATGTTTTATTCTGCTGGCACTATAGAAAGTTAAGCATATCTATAAGCTGTGCTGCAAAATGCAGTGTAGGTTGGGGATGTCTATACTAATCTTAAAGGACTCAGCTTGAAAAATCAGGAGTTATCTAGCTGTCATTGTACAGTGCTCTGCACTGACTCATATTGTCGTGTTATTCAGGCAAACTACCCGCCAAGAGTTAACTCAATAAGTGCATCACCTTAGCAACCAGAATATTAACACACTACAGCAGCAAAGTATAGCCAGTTTACACTTTGGTTTCAGGCACATGAGTTTGAGGTGGTGATACATGTGCTGTAGTGCTGTGCAGGATTGGGATAAAAAGCAATGGTAAAGCTAAAGAAGAGCCAAATGTAATATTTATTGTGTATCTAATGCGTAGACAGTTCTGGTTACTGGAGTGATTTCAAAGTAAAAAAAAAGTAAAAATAATACATGAGCCAGAATATATGGGCAGATCACTCCATATTCTCTTTCCACTTCTTTGCCTAACCTTCGTTAATTTTACATTTTATTTCTTCTTGAGCAAAACCTACCATAAGCTTTTTAGTATCCCTTATTTTTTTTCCTGTCATTCATGCATTTCATCCAATATGCAAAACATTGCATAAATGGAAAATACTTTTAAAGCAGCAAAGATATAGCAAGTGGAAGATAGTTGCCAGAGCATCATCTAACAGAATAAACTGAGCACTTAATCTGACTGACAGAAAATAACAAGTTTAATTTTTAGATGACTCAGTATTTTTCTACATATGGATCTGAAGTAGTGAGAAAACCACTATGAAATGTAACACTGCCATCCAGGACAGCCCTGATTCACCTTGTTTTACTGCTTGTTGCAGCTGTAGGTACACTCTCTTTACATTACTTCCTGAATCCCAGTGTGGCCCAAATGCATTTTAAATGAGACACTGTCTGAACTTAGAACAAACAACTATGTTCTGTTTCTGGACAGACTGTTATTCCAATGCACATGACCCATTATTACCATCTCCAGCTTTGGCCCAGAGATGTGAATGTGACTGACTTCCCCCTGTGTACGATGCAGAGAACTACTTTTACTTCAAACTGTTATATCTAATTTCAAATTCAAATGCAAATCAAAATGAGCATGAGCAAACTCTAGAGCACCCAAATGGCTGCTTTAAAGCCATATGGAATAGCTCCATAGAACTCCTCTGATGACCAGCTGAGACAGCTTTATGTTTCAATTCTGTTTTGCCCAGATCTACAGAGTTATGTTGTAAAAAACTCACTCTGGCATTATATAATAAGAAAAAACTCTGCCTCTGTGAACCAGCTCTTTGTTTATACAGACATACTTCTGAAGGCTGGGATCGTGCCTGTAATTTCATTTAAAGAAAAATTAAAATGTGATTTTTTTTTTTTTTTTTTACATCATTGCTTGTTCACTTCAGTCTTAGATGCAGAAGGGAAGTCTTGAATTCTGTATTTTGAAGTCTGACTTGGTCTATGCAATAGGCACCTAGACAAAAACCTGCTAAAAATTATCTTGTATACTGTGTTTATGTAACATATTTAATGCTCTTTCAAGAGCCTCTTTAATACTGTGTTCTGGTGATACCCACAGAACTCCAGGCAGTTTGACAAACCTGTATAAAATCATCAACAAGATGCAGATTTGCACACATGGAAGCAGATGGTAAACCAACTAGCAGTTCAGGGAGACAGGCATCAGGAAATTACAGCAGTGGCAGAAATTAAACACTTAATGCCAGTTGCCCAGTTTCTTAAGTGATGTGAAGTTCAGTATGTGATGGTCGCTGTATTGTGAAAAAAAGGAGGAAAAGGACTAGATACTGAATGTTATTATTGCTCTTTTAAAATAATCTGGTCACAAGGCACTAAATATCCTACAACAAGATCTCTCACAGTGGTTAAAATGCAAAAAAACCCAACAAACCAAACAAACCTAATCAAGTCCAGATTTTTTTTTCTTTGAATGTGCCCTGCCACATACTTTAACTTCTCCACAAATATGACTTGCCACTTTACTGCTGTGGAAAACACTGAATGTGCGGCCCAGAGGGACTCACTTCTGGGAGGCGGCAGTTAGAATGAGGAAGTCCTCATAATGGGTTAGAGAAGCAGTTTGGTGGAAAAAGAAATTACCGCCTCTACCAGTAAAAAAATATCTGTAGATTAATGCAGCTGGGTCATAAACTAAAAGTAAAAAAATGTTTCATACAGGCTTACTGGATCACCTGATTTTACATCTTAAATAAGGCATCTGTTACAACAAATGTTGCATTCTAAAAGTAACACAGGCAGATCCTGAAAGAAACAGTTGACTTCTTTTGTTTTAGTTTCTGTATAGCTCTTTTCAGGAAGGAGGAGAAGGTGAGGAAACTCCCCCACGTTCCTACTCTAATTAGCCAGGACCCCATCTTTCATTATTTTCTCTGTCTCAGAAACCTTGTCTTTGCCTCATTTCTGCATCTCCAGAAAGAAAAGAAGATCCCAGTACTGTTTTAATTCCTGCAAGTGCACATGGTGTACATGTCCTTTTTTCATGTAGGACAAAGGAGTACTTGGCACCTGTTGATGTCCAGCATCCGTGTTTGTGAAGCAAAATGCTTGTATGACTTGTATGACTCCTGTCAGGTACACTCTGGAGGAAAACTCTCTTGTTTTTATTCAAGTGAAAATAAAGGCTAGGGAGAAAAGATTGAGGATGGGGAAGAATGGGGAGGAGAGTGGAGAGCAGTGAATTGCATTTACTTGATTGTCAAGGTAGTGGGAAGGAATACATATTTGAAGGACTGGTGATTCAGATTTGAAGCTGGGCCTTTTGCTCTGTAACTCTTGAACCAGTATGAGCCTTCAACTAGCTTGGATGCTTTCTGTCATGACATTCGGACCACTAATTCAATGGAAATTCTCTGCTTTGTGCTAATCCTGTTAAAATCTGGCTAAGACTAATTGTAACTTTTATTTTGGGTTCAGCAGAGAGCGAATTCCCGGACATTTTGCACTTTGCATAAAGCTGAACAATGCTGCCTTGTTAAATAAACAAGATATTTTCTTCAAGCATGATGATGTTAATTTGTTTGTTTGTTTGGGGGTGGTTTTTTTAGAATTTAATTTCATCAATGTGAGTAGCTTAATTTTTTTCTATTTTCTCACCCCGTGCTCATTGGGTTGCTACCAGAAGACCTGTTCCACCATTGATGGAAAAGACAGATATCTTAATTTTGGGGTTCTAAACAGCTGTTCTGCCCATGGCTGGAAACAGGGATTGGATTATGGACTAGCATACACGTGATTTTCTTGGCTTCAGTTTTACAGAAGCATTAAAATTGAATGCTTTGTAGACCATCTACTTAACAGGAGTGCTAGATTTGCTGAAATTACTGCCTGCTTCCTTTCCATTTTATGACTTCCATAACCTGATATATGTTCCTACTATGACATCTCTTGTATGAACGTCTGGCTTGCAGTGAACCCTGAAGATTTGGGTTCCATATATTAACCCACATTCTGAGAACAATAGCTCTTGCTGAAAGATCTCAAAGCCAACCACATGGCTATTTTGTAATAAAGAACTACTTATAGTCCTGTGAGTTTCACTTAGATCCTTTGACAAAGACTTATGATAGCTGTCAAAAACTCCTTAGAAAATAGTATCAGTTTAGTAAACAATGCTGTTGGTTATTTCAAACATTTTCAGTGTTAGAAAGCCTGGGTATTTCCCTCCCACTCACAATACCCATATTCTACATTTCCATGTTGTTAGTTTGCTTTACAAAGAAATTGCATGAAGAAGCATTAAAGTCTAAGTCAACTTGAAATTAGTGCATCCTGATAAATATTATCCTGACATCTCCTGATTGTGGAGTAAAAGAAATGATGGGTCTATGTCAAATTAACTCTGCTGCCAATAACTCTCTATAAGTACTGACAGATTCTTGCGGTAAAACAAGACGGAAAGGTGCAAAAAACCCCCTTCATTTTAGGGGTGACTTCAGTGTTTCTTTTCCCTAGCAAGAAAAGAGGAACATAGTTTCTGCAGAAATAAGTACTGAATAAGTACTTGTTAATCAAAGTTAAAACCTAGAAGTGCCTATAGTTGGAAAAAAAAAACCTCAGTAGACCAGCTGAGTTGCATAGAAAATTGATTATGAGTTAATCAGAATTAACAGGACATTTTGACTGTGTCCTCTTGCTGGGTTTTTTTTCAGGGATAGACCTACTCAGGAACTGTGGGTGTATATGATAAAACTTTTTTTTAAAAACCATACCCCACTGAAATTCATAGCTCTAATCTGAATCATGGGTTTCTGATTACCACTGTCATGGATTTGTGAATTCATTATCTTCATTTAATCATACAGAAAAAAGACCCCTTAATCTCTGTGATTCACAACTTCAGCTTTTCATCACAAACCGATAACAAGAGTGCAAAGCTAAAATTCTTGAAATAATAATCTTCTGAGGGTTTGCCAATGACAATGTTTCCACACAGATTATCAGCTTTGCCAAACATGCTGGTGTGTTAGTTTAGGATTTAATAAGAAGAGAATGCTTCTTTGCATTTTCTTTTATTAGAAAATTAGTTGCTTTGAAACACGATTTTGCTTGATACCTGCTCTTTTTGCAACATTTAGCTCAGTTTTATTAAAAAATATCAAGATACTCCATCTAATCGAGTGGCTGCTTCTAGCTGTGCTTTTGACAATAATTCTGTTTACACATCTATTTCTTCTTTAATCTCTGAGAGCATGCAGTTGTTGCCTAAAGTTCTCATGCATGCTACATGGAATATGTGTATCTAAAAGCTGTATTTATGAGTCCCAATAGGATACATTGGGAACTCAATAACCTTCAGAATTTCCCTAGCAAGAAGGATATGATTTACATACACTTTTTATGTTTACCATTGCTCTGATTCTCTTTTCCTTTCTACAGCATTAGGAAGATGTCTGAAGTTCCTCACTGCATGGAAGAACAGAAACCCTTAATCTCTTCTACAGTCCATCTGTGGTGGCTTTAGAGATCTGCCTAGGCTGTGGGGACTCTGCACAGCATAGCAGAGAACCAGCCTGAGCTAGACCAAAGATTTGGTCCAGCATCCTGTCTGTGACAGTGCCAAAATGTCAGAGAACAAGAGAACAAACTCAACCCTCAAACGTTTTACAAGCAGCAACACTGAATACAGCAGGATGATCACATCTTTTGATGGGCTGGCCATGCTGTGTTTGATGCAGCCCAGGATAGGGTTTGGGCTGGCCATGCCAGGGCACACGCTGCTCACTCGAACCAAGCCTGCTGCTGGTCCCTTTTTTCAGGACTGCTCCCCAGGCACTACTCTCTCCATTTATAATTGTGGCTGGCATTACTCCATCCTAGCTGTAGATTCCAGCATTTTGACTTGTTTAATTTCATCCCATTAATTGTTGCTCCATATTCAATCTGTCTAGATACCTCTGCAACGCAGCCAAGAGATGATTATCCTCCTGTATTCAGCACTGGTGTGGCTTCACCTTGAGTGAAGTCACATGTGTGATTCTGGACAACCTTTAAGAAGGATGTGAAGGTCCATGAATACATCCAGAGGAGGGCGACAAAGGTGGTGAAAGGGCTGGAAGGAATGTCCTAGGTGGAGGGCCTGGGAACTTCGGTCTGCTTTGGTTTGGAGAAAAGGAGTCTGAGGGGCAACCTCATTGTTCTCTGTAGCAGTCTGAGGAGGGGAAGTGGAGGGGGAGATGTGGAGCCCTTCTCCCTGGTATCCAGTGGCAGGATGCATGGGAATGGTTCAAAGCTGTGCCAAGGAGGTTTAAACTGGTTATTAGGAAGCATTTCTCTACCAGCAGGGTGGTCAAACAGTGGAACAGGTTTCCTAGAGAGGCAGTCGATTCCCCAAGCCTGTCAGTGTTTAAAAGACATTCAGACAATGCCCTTAATAATATGCTTGAACTTCGATCAGCCCTGAAGTTGGATTAGATGATCATTGGATGCCCCTTCCACGTGAAACAGTCTAGTCTAGTCTAGTCTAGTCTAGTCTAATGTTTTTAGCTTATGGGTTCTATGCATTTATATTGTCTCTGTGGATTTACCCATGAACTTACCCACTCATTTTTGTACGTTTGGTGTAAAATTTTGACATACATCACATACCATAGTATGTTCTATACCTTTACTACCTGCTGTGTGAAGAATCAGGCCCTTCTGCATATTCTAAACTAGGCAACTGGTAGCTTTATTGAAGGCCTGAAGCCCTCACACTGAGAGGAGCAGGGAGCAATTGATTCCTGTCTATCCATCCTTATCACTACACACAGATTTTACGGACGTCTGTCACATTCTAATTTGTTTGAGTTATTTTGTTTGCTTGTTTGTTGTTTGTTCTTTTAGAAGCCACTGCATATTTTAAATCCTTCTCTGAACCACCCTCCGGAGGGAAAAGGAAGGCCAGTGTTGTGTGTTCAGCCATGATCATGCACAATTTGAGAATGATAGCATCCATTTTGTTACTTAGTCCTTTCCTAGTAACTCCTAGCATTCATTTGCTTTTCTGACCACTACTGAGCACTGAGTTGATAGTAACCCCAAGGGCATATTCTGATGTCTGGAAACCCATTGTTCCATATGTGAATACAGGACTGTTTTCCCCACGTTGCTTTAACTGTCATAAAGATACTTTATTTCTCAGCAACTTCATGAGAAATCTCAGATGTGGTTCTGTTTGTTCTAAGGGCTGAAAGTCAACTGTAGGAGAAAATCAGAGAGGACTCCTTAAGGGCACAAGAACTGAGTTTAAACTGGTTTTCTATTCTGTAATCTCCAAGGGGTATCATATTATAAAGTCTGTATTTTACATTTGGTTTTTGTCCCCTCTCAAAACTCTGAACTTCTGTTATGCATCTATGACACTAAATGGTGCCTATGGGCTGCTGTCAATCTTTTGCTGCATGTTCGTGCATTAAATTTTATGTACTGTTAGAGGTGAAATGGTGTCATTAAGAGTAAGCAGTCTTCCTTTCCAGTATAATGGATACAAAACACTGAAAAACAAGGAGGGAAAATGAATATTTGAAAGGGACACAGGGTTTAGGCTGTGTTAGCAAAACCTCTGCTGAACATTCAACCTTGTCCACTTACATCTCTGCTCTTTTATAAGGGCTAGGCCTTCTGAAATTAAGTCTATTTTGCATTGAGCTTTGCTCTGTAGTACAGCAATTGTGTAAATGACAGATTTTGTACCTGTAATGTCAACAAATCTGGAAAAGGAGCTATCATTTTGAGGAAGACAGACACACAAAGTTGCCAGGTGTGTTGCTAGGACTATTCCTACACTCCTAAAAGTTGGGCTGCTTTATCAAAGCCCCATCCATGTTACAGGTGGGTAACATGTGTTTTAAAGTGAGAGGGAAGAAGGAGAAAAGATGAAGGGAGATAAATACTTTACTGGCTTCTGGAAGCAGACAGATTTTTGTAAAATCTCATAAATAGCTCTGTTCCCAGTGTATGGACTTACAGAAGGACTTTTTTTTTCCTATTTCTGCTTACAGACATCTGTTCACATTTTCTGGTGGGAATTCTGGGATTTAAACAGCCATCTGCTTCCTACTGTAGCAGCTCAAAAACAAAGGGCATTTTCTCAACTAACAAATAAGAATCTTTGACTAATATAAAGGCACAGTTAGGAACATATGCTACTTTTTCCTTCTAACCTTAGTCAATATATTTTTCAATCCATTTATATTACACCAATTTACCAAAACAAACTGAATAAAGTGTTCAGCATTTCACGCAGGGAGTCGAAACTTTAAATAAAGCTTCAGGTGTGCAGCTATTGTGTACTTCTGCAAGAGCATGTTGCTGAACTTTGCAGTTGCTAAAGATGAAGAAATTCAGTGGGGTTGTACTACAGGCTTACTTGTTTCAACAAGACAGGAGGAAAATGCTACGTGGCTTGTACAGTGGAAAGCAAACCAGACCCAAGATGCCTAGGAAGCAGAAGGCTTCTGAAAGCTGTACTGTGTACAGCTTCCCTTAAGTCTAACTGGTCAGCATGCAGTATGAGGCTAGCAGGGCTAGACAGCTTCTGATATCTGAGTTTGTCTCTGCAATAATCAGACTAGACATCCTTCATGATAGGTTTATGGGCAACGTGTTTTGTATTAACTTCCTATAAGTGGTACACACTAAATATAATATTCAAAAGGTCAGTCTTCCCTCCTTCCCCCTCCCGCTGTGAGGGCATTCCAAGTATTATTGACAGTGCTTTGTACTATGTGAATAATCATATTACACTTCCAAGATATAATCTATCCCCAAGCCATAAAGAAGATCTTCAAGGATTAATTTTGGGACAGATCTCCATTTAAAGTAGGTAGCATATGCATTATATATATACTTAATGAACCGAAATGAAGCTGTAAGTTACTGTCAATACAGAGGAGATTAAAATGGAGAAGAGCTAAGAAGACACAGAAGAATTTATAGTGATAAAAAGGGGATGTAATACAAGGTCATGAACAAGAATTTCTGCCATATAGTGGGCATTTATTTAACAGAAGCTATGTCTGTACTCAGTAAATCATTCTGATTCTGGGATGCAATTTTGAGTTGTACCCAGACATGTATTTCCACTGGCCACATATAGGACATCTGTGACCCTTGTGATGTAGTGTATGTTGATTTTGTTACTGCACTTGGGAAAGATATATCCCAAACAAACAAGAAATGGATAGAAAGCTAGTCAGAAGAGTGGAGCCTCTGACTTACAGGCAAGACTTAAAGTTACGTTATCACTGGCTAAAAGAAAGTTAAGAAGAGATGAGTATGTTCTCAATAAATTAATTGGTAAAAAAGCAGCAGGAAGAGTAAAATGGGAAGTAGTCAGGAAAGTGTTGTTGGCACAAGAGCAATAGGTAAAAATTAGCTATGAAAGTTTTTTTAGAATTTATAAAGGATATTAAGTTTTGGAATAGTTTTCAGTGGGAGTGGTATGAACAAAGAACAACAACCTTCAGAGAGAGTTCAACTAGTTTATGAATGGGATTAAATAATGTATTTTATTACAATAACCTACAGTGGTTTCCCATCGGAATTTGGGGGAGGTGTCACTCGTGTTCTACTGTGATCTGGAGAAAGACTGGGGAATTCTTTGTGATGGACTTGCCTTCAGAACACAAAGATACATGGGTTGTCTGTTGTGAAATTCTCTACCATAGTTTTCAACATTTCTTTCCTTATATTTTCTTTATTTTCTTTTTTTTTTTAAAAAAAAAAAAACAACCTCTTTTGTAGGCTCCATTTGCAGTTACATCTCTTGTCTTCAACAAACATTGCAATGTTTGTCTGGCATGTATCTCCTCTCCCCCCTGCACCTGTTCTCCTATCTGAAGTAGCAAAACCAGGTTCCTACCACCTTAAATCTTATTCTTGCATTGCTGTGGGTAAGTTTCTGTGGTACAGATCCACACTTCATCTATAGTCAGTGTTTGTTAAAAAAAATGAAAAGAAGCCCATCTAAATGTGCCACATTTTAAAATGTATAAATTTGTGAAGTTATTGAGGACAAAACTTCCACAGTCCACCTGTCTTCTGGACTTGACCTTGGCAAACATAACTGACATACAGTGAATGCTCCCCAAATGAAGGGGTTTTTCATCACAAATTCCAGTAAATCTGTTGTTATGGACTACTAGTGGGGCACAAAGATTAAAGCATCATGGCCAGCCTTATACGAAAGGTCAGTGGAAGAAAAATAATTTTCTTTGCTCTCAAACTACCAATAGGCAGGTCATACCTTTATGTGGCTTTTACACCCACACAGTCAGGTTGAACTTTGTGTTGTCACTCCAAAACCTCCCATTGCTGGAAATTTCTATATATTGCCCTTTTTCCAGGTCGACTTCATTCCTGAGTAACACTAGTTGTACCACAATTAGAGGAGCACCTTAGAGAAAATATATGCTTATACTGCTTGAGAATGGCTATATAGCCTAGAGTTCTGAAAGTTATCTGGGATTTTATAAAAGCACTGGGTCCTTCAAAGATCTTTTGTTTTCTTATCAACGAGACCACCCAGAAATAATTATTAATTTTTAACTCTTGGCCACTGTTATTCAGAAATTATCTTCCTCTCTGTCCACAAAATCCCTTATTAACGTACTTTATTATGGCAGGTGGAACAGCTTGTCAGTCAGAAGACTATACACTCTCTTATCACTTAAAATCAGTGGATGTCAGCCAGACGGTCTTGGGACCCTCCTCCCACCGGTATTAGGGCTAGAAGATTAGGTACATCTCCTGTCTAGGTACATCTCTTTTGTGTTGGGCCCTGGGGAGAGGAAATGGGAAAAGTGACCTTTTTACTGCACATACCATAAACAAAAATATTTAGGAGAGAAATAGTATGCATCTGTTTCAATAAGCAAAACAAGACAATTAAAAAGGAAAAAAAACAAAGGCCCAAAAGAATTAAAAGTACTATTAGATGAGACTAGTCCAAGATGCTGCTGGGATCCATGCACACGCACAGACACTGAATTCTGAGTGGTTATTTGAGATTAACTCTCATTTCAAAACCACTAAAGTTGTCCATGCAAATCCACATTTAATATCCTACTGAGATGCATTTAAAACCCATTAGCAAGATAATATTCATATGCCTTATAGAAAGGACATGAAAAGAGTAGATTTTTAAAGGGATGAATCTTCACCGATTTTGCTGGGAGCTTGCCTAAGGAAGGACAGAAACAACCATTTCACCACCTCTGTCTGTGCTGGCAAACAGGGCCAAAGGGCCAATCTGTTTTGGCAACCAAGTATTGGAAAAGAAGCAAGCCTTTTATTTCCTTCCTCTCAAGGAATTCCTCTCAAGCTGCTGCCCCCACCCAGTTAAACAGTTGGGTTTTTTTTCAGTGGAAACCCGTTTACTCAGCTTTCCAATGCTGGAATGATTATTCAAGGTCTGTCTTAGGAACATACGAGGTCACACTTCTTCATTTGGTTGTGCCTGAATGCTTCCTCATACATCCTGCCGAAATGTACGGGGCCTGATTCCTTGCTGGTGATCAGTCTTTTCATTAGTCTAAGCAAGGGAGGTTTGACTCTCTCTTATTGATTTATCTTTGATGCATCAACTCAACAGAAGAGGGAGAGTCTCAAATTTTAACCAATATATTTGCTATCACAGGAAGGTTTACTTTTCTCCCTAAACCCAAAGACTGTATGTTTTTCAGTACATCACTTGTTATCCTCTAACTACAGCAGTCAAATTCTATGTGGAACAGATTTTTGTAACTGATTTCCCCATCATGTTCTTATATTCCTCCAGTACTTTTAGTTGTGGTGCTCTCTTAATATTACTGTCTCATTTGGCCAGCATTCTTGCCCCACTACTGTTTCAACACTTCTCTGACAGAGACTTACTTTATGCATTTGGATGTCTTTCTTCCAATTGTTCTTGCCCATGTGAGTTTCTGACATAAGAAGTAAAACAACCTTCCTTCAACTGTACTAAAACCAACTTCAGAAGCAATCTGAATGAAAGCGCAGAGAGAAAATTTAGTGTTATAACTTTGGACTGAAAAATGTAGTTGGACTTCTACAGAAATGAAAAACATGCCCTCTACACTAGAGCTGCACCAAAAATGGTTTATGTGGCTGTTTTTCTCTTTGACCATTCAATTCAAAGACGAAAATGGAACCCTACAAAACAAAACTGAAATTGTGTTTAGAAATGTACCATTCCAATCCAGAGAGCTGAAAGAAAAACAAAAGGCCAGCAGAGCTAACACCTTAAAATTGAGTGAGGAGGGGGTTCTTTCTCCACTTTTTCCTGTAGCCGAGAACCACAGGAATTGTGCAGAGGGATGAACAATATTGCTGTGGGTGAGGTGGTCTTTATTTCAGGAGTTTCACCTAATTTAATGCCAATTAACAAACTTCAAGTTACTGATTTGGGTATTGAAAAAACCAAGATGATAAACAATTAAACGCTTATGGAAACATCTTTCTTCTCCCTTCCCCAGGTTCAGTTTCAGTCCAGTAGCCCTCCTCCTCTCTTTGTAGGGTTAGTTCCTCTTGTTTTTACTGAGAGTTATATTCAGTTCCCCCTTAATTCCCGCTGTGAGGCAACAAGTGGTTCTGGAGGCTGGGGTCAGTGCATAATGGTTTCTTGCAGCTGCTTCTTGCTCCTTTCTCTTTTTCACCTCCACTACTCCATACATCTTCCTTAAAAAACACCGAACCTGTAAGGTCACAGCAGTTTGAATAAATGTCCATTACAAACTCCCCCTTTTATTTCTACACACTAGATTGTATAATAATACAGATTTCCATTACAAACTTATGGCCGCCTTAGTGCAAGACTAACAGCCAAGAGCACCGTAGCAGTTTCATTACCCAGGCATTACAAATTCCACGCTTCGTCACTGCAAGAGGGTATCCCTTTTGCAGCAGCAGTAGGATTGGGCCCTCACTGATCCCCAGGTCATCTTGCATATGGCAGGGCAGTTTTTATAAGGCCAACAGCCCCCAAGTTATGCAGATCAATGCTTTCGTAAAGCCGTCATCTGCATCCCAGCAGCATCACTTTGGTTGTGGCTGGGGGGACGTTGGTCTCTTATCCCAAGTAACAAGCGATAGGACAAGAGGAAATGGCCTCAGGTTGTGCCAGAGAAGGTGTAGATTGAATATTAGGGCAAGGGGCTGCCCTAGTCCCACTGTGTGTGGGATGTGGCCCCTCAGGGCTGCCCTGGCAGGTGGTGCCTGCTCTCCTCACGCCTGTCTCCATGTGCCTCAGCTGGCCCCTCTGACTGGTGGAGATTCTGAAGCGCATGGTGGGTTTGATCAGCCGAAGAACCATCTGCAGCTGACTGCAGCAGGCTCAAGGCAGCACACAGCCACCCCCTACCCCATCGGGTCTGGGGAGAGCTGAACTCAAATGTCTGGAGAGTATTCTGTGATCCCTGCAATTGGGTGTCTCATAGCAGAGCTCTGGATACAGAGTGTCCGGCTGGCAGTAAACACTGGCATGCTCATCAAATGGAGGGATGGCGAGCCCAATGTGGTGTCCTCGGTCTCTAGAGTTGGAGGGGTCTCTTCTTCCGCGGTCCAGAGAACATTGCTGTGATGTGACAGAAACTGAGGGAACGACAAGCGAAGCTGTGGTAGCCCTCAGTCAGCAGTGGTGCAGACTGAGGCACAGAAGGGAAAGCACAATGTAGAGAACTGTGCATGCAGCCATTTCAGTTCAAAGGTCCAGTGGAGTGAAAAGGAAACAACCAGCAGTAAAAGGAGTGGGAGAACATGAATCTTTTCCTCAAATCTGTACTTGTGTTTTCATTCTGCAGTTTTGTGAATTTATTTTTGTTACAGTTTTTAGATGGTAAGATACTTTTTCTCACTAGACCTATGGTCTAGTTGGTAGCTCCTAAGTGATTCCCCAGCTGAGTGCTCCTTTCAGGCTACAACACAGGCTGCAGAGTAGTTCTGTGCAATTTCTTTCCCTGCCCTGACTCTTTGAAAGGCAATGACAAACTGTTTTCTTGACTTGGCTGTCAACAGAATTGGATCCTTACTTACCAAGAGTGATGTAGTCTTTTAGGTTGCACTCTTATTGATCCTATTAGCTTTCTTAGCAATTCATGAATATTTATGCCAACATACGACTTGCACAGTTTACTCGGTTCCCTTAGAGAGAAAGTTGTATTAAATTGGACATAGTTCAGTGACTTGAAGGCATCAAATATTCTCCAAGCTCTGGGGCAATGCATCCCAACAAAGAGGAAGTCAGGCAAAAATTCCAGGATGAACAAGGAGCTCTTGAATCAGCCCAGGCTCAAAAAGGAAGCCTACAAGGGCTGCCCACACAGAAATTGGCTAAGCAGCCAGGGATCAGGTTAGTTAAGCTGAAGCACAGATAGAGTTAAATCTGGCCAGGGACATCAAGGGAAAAAAAAAAAGCTTCTAAAGTGATAAAATGAAGACAGGGGAAAATGTGGGCCTCCTCTGAAAGAAAATGGGAGACCTGTTTACCCAAGACATGGAGAGGGCTGAAGTACTCAATGAAGTTTTTGTCTCAGTCTTCAGTGACAAGTGTTCCAGCCACACCACCCTACTTTCCAAAGGCAAAGGCAGAGACAGAGGTACGTTTTACTGGAGGAAAATATCGGGTTTGAGACCATCTAAGGAACATAAAGGTACACAAGGGACCCGATGAAATAAATCCATGGATCATGAGGAAAGTGGTAAAAAAATGGCTAAACCATTATCTATCATATTTGAGAAGTCATTGCAGTTCGGTGAAGTTCCCGCTAACCAGAAGGAGAAACATAACCTCCATCTTTAAAAAGAAAAAAATAGATACCTGGTGAACTACAGGCCAGTCAGTCTCACCTTGGTGCACGGCAAGATTATGGAGCACATCCTTCTGGAAAATATGCTGAGGTACATGGAAAATCAGGAGGTGATTGGTGACAGCCAGCACGACTTCACAAAGGACAAATAGTGTCTGACAAATTTGATGGCCTTCTATGATGGGGTTACAGAGAAGTTGTTGGTGCCCCATCCCTCAAAGTGTTCAAGGCCAGGTTGGATGGGTCTTTGTGCAACCTGGTCTAGGGTGTTTCTTGAAGGTCCCTTGCAACCTAAACTGTTCTATTATTATGATTCTATGTTTTTAAACTCATGTATTTATGATGAATAAGTCTCCAAGTAAATATACAACTGGTGTGCTTTAGCATCTCCCCCTTTCTCTTTTCAGCTGAGTAGGTTGTCTAGAAGTGGACTTGCTGTGATCTGAACCTTAGTAAAATTCTGATTTGCTTAGTGAAAAAAATTGTGCTGTTCTATAGGGACTCTTCAAGGATTGGAAATGCAATGAATTTTAGGCCTGCAGCAGGTTTTTGTTACTGTCAGTACAGATAGCTTCTTTAATTCTGGTATCTTTATTTCTGAGAAGTTCAGCTGTTTCAAGTCTCATGGCAAGAAACAAACTGGGGACTAGATACTTAAACACATGAAGAAATGCCACATGTAGCTGACTGAGGGCAAGGATTGTGAATGCAACTCAAAATCATTTCCACACACTCCTCATCTTTGTGCCTTTTAGAGTTTGAATCATCAACACGAAACTGAAGAGGTCCCCATATATGCAGCGCTTGGTAATACGCCCTTCTCAATAGCTTGCTTGATTAGCATGCAGCTTTAGAAAATAGTGTATCTTCTCATACGTGTGAGCTGCAGACTGAAGCTTGAAAAGTGTGTCAAACAGACTTCAAGCCATATTACAGATGTCCTTTCTGGTACTGAAGATACCAGTCCACATATGACCTGCAAAATAACAACAGCGGTTCCCACCGCCTGCACTGCAGTGGCCTTTCTGTGCTAGACGTGCCGTTGTGGCTACCTGAACACCCTCTCCCATCAGTAAATTTTGCTGGGGTGTCACTTGCAGACAAGTTTCTGCCACAGATGGTGCTGAGGCATTGCTTTTTCAGTCTTACTTTGGAGATTTTCTTTTGGTGTCGGAATCTTCTGGATAACTACTGAGGCTGAGCTGAAGCGATTAAAACTGAACCATTAAAAAGAAGGGATAGCAGGGAATGCAGCCCACGGAAACCAGGCTGCTACTGCAGTGGTTTCACAGCTGACTGAGTAAGTGGATATCTGACACAACAAATGTTGCTTTGAGCTCTGTTCTCTGCTGAGCCATGGCAGTGATTCCATGGAGGCTTGCTTGTGGGTTATTATTATTAAAGACTTCTGATTAGAAAATTAAACCAGTGTTGTTCTGTCTACTCTCTACTCAGAATCTGCCTTTGCAGAAAGGAAAGAAATAATGAGGTGAAGACCAGCAGGGAGGGGTAAGATACTGGGGAGTGCTGTGATGATACTTTCTGAGCAAACTCATGAAATCTGTCGTTCTCCTGCCCCATAAGAGGGCTGAAAGCCTAAAAGATATGGAACTTTGAGAGTGTTTGTCAAGTCTATGTTTCACAGATTAAAAATGAAAAAAGATAAGGAGGGAAAAATAAAACAAAGAAGAAATGGCCACACCTCTTTCTGGGAAACCAAACTTGCAACCTCTGGCTGGTAAATATGCCAAAGTCTGTCAATTACAATGAAATTTTTCAAAATCTCTGTATAACTATACAAAATGTTTGGGAGAGACCAAAATAACAGAAGGGAATTCAACACAGAGGCTGGAGGAAACATTAGTCAGGGAAGATGATGGTGTGTGATGGTGCTCTGAAAGAAAAGTAAAGAAGCAGGCAGTGCCAATCAGTTCAGAAGGGAACTGTTCAACATGAAAAATCAATGTATTTTATTTGTTCAATTTATTCTGCTTACTTTTACCTGAGGGTTGTTAGAAATACATTTTAATTTCACCCTTTCTGAGGTCACAGTATATTATTGGTCTTGATGAGAATACAGGTCCAGGCATTGAAATGTTTATGTTTATCCTATGTTAACAGATGTTATGGGATGACTTTTCTATGGACTGTTGCAGACTGTAGTGGTGCCAGTCACAATCTCCTACTATATCACAACAGATGAAAAACCCAGAAGACTTTCTAACCCTAATAGGTAGTAGCTTATATGCACTATTGTCTGAGATACTGCAGCACAGTTTTGATATTAAGATGAAATAATGAGAAATAATGGAGATATCAACCTGAGAAGAGACTTCTTGTCAGCCTAATGCAGAAAAGCACATTATAGACAGAACAAAAGCTGTCATTTTACAGGAGAAACAATCCAATGTACTTTTTATTTCTTTTTTAGTGAAGTAGGTGATGGTAATCAGTTTGCCCCACTTTTAAGTCATTATTCCCTCTGCACCTACTCTTAATTATGTATTTGGAACCTCTGAATCTATCTGGTGAACACTGAGACTGTCACTTTCATTCGTGGTGGCTGGAACTTGTGCCTCTTTCACAGTAAGCCTACTTCAACTTTAATTCAAAAAGGATTTTGTGCTTTTAGCAGGGGAGATATAGATAAATTTGTCTGCAGGCAGAATGCTAGTAGTTTAGAGTGTGTGGGTTGTCAGATGGTGGCTTGCTCCTAACCTGTCAGTACAGTGAGTACCTGAAAGCGCAATGTAGAAGCATCTTCTGTCACACACACGTGTATTCACAAAAGGACATATGGGTGAAATGGTGTGAGGAGAAGCTTTAGAAAGCTGTTTCAAAGTAATACCGCAGACAGTCCATCAGTTGCTAGAGTTATTTAAGGAAGTGATGACATAAATTCTGCATTTGGCCTCTGATCTCTTAATGCAAGCTCCTTTAGACAGACTTTAACTTTCCTTTTCTTTTCAGTGTGTGTATTTATGTGTGTTTTGCTCTTCTTCTGCAGTGACTTTGAGAGTTTTTTCTCACAGGAATGGCAGTCACTACTTCATTCCAAAAAGCCTAAAGGAAAATCCATTGCCAAGAGTTTTTGGACCCAGATAAATGATGGCAGAAACATCAGATTTTAGGAGGGGAGAAAGGGCTCAGAACTAATTACCTTTCTTAAGAAAGTATCTTCCAGGGATTCTTAAACTAGATGTGCAAAATTATCCATTTTATGAAAAATGAGGCTTCAGTTGGGAAACCTTGCCAGATGGAGCACAGAGGGAGTGAAGTCCTTTTTTCCTCTGTATTGGGAAGTAGATTGAGGCAGCAGAGAGGAGCTCTTTGGCTAGACAAAAGAGAGCTGTGGCACTGCACTTAAGGTAGCTTTTTTCTTTTAATTTTCCTGACAAAACCAAATCACAGTACAGCAAAATAATATTTTCTGGCAGTTTTTGAGCTTAGTTCATAACTATAGCCCCAGTCTTATGTCAATGTAGCTTAATTGATGATTTCCAGCAGTGGAAAGTGGAAAAGTCAAAGCAATTAAGTGATGTGCTAATCGTATACAACTATAAATTTCAATTTTCAAAAATGTTGTGGCTCTTTCAGGTAGATCGAGATTCTGGACTGAGGGTTTCCTGAAGTTTTTGTCCTCTTGTAGATGGTGTGATGTACAGCTGAATAACATAGCCCTCCTACTCTGTTTTATTATAGGTTTGTTTCCCCAGACATTGATGTTTTTAATGTATCTCAAGAGCTATGGTGTTCTGTCCATGTTATGCTCATTAGCTTACTTGCTTACCTTCTTATATCCCTGATCTTATAAACCAGGTGCTCTTTGATGTAGATGTTTGAATTTAAATTTCCTTCAAGGTAGAAGGTATGGAGAGCAATGGGAAGGAGGAGAGCCCTGAGGAATTATATCACGGAGAATGATGCAAACTGTCACAAGCTCAGGGTGCCTTGGTGTCCTGCAGACCTTGGTTATGTCACCCTGTGCGGAACAGGAGGGATATGATGGGTTTACTGACAAAGTTTCAAGTCTGTCCTATGTGATTCTGATTTTTATTTGGAAGATACTGGAATGTCAGCTAATGTTCTGTATTTTGGAAGCAGGGTTGTAAATATAGATGACATTGTTTCTTTCAGGTTTTTTATTCTCTTGAATCTTCTACTGTTTTCAGACTGTTTGGTTATGCAGTTTGGGTAGGGGGTTCTCTTGCTGACTGAAGCAATCCAGAAGTTTGAGTCTGACCAAAATACTTTAAAATGGGCAGCAGTTCTGTGGGTCTTTGAGGGGAATGGAAGTCGATTTGCTGCTCTTGGGACGATTTAGCATCTCCTGTCTGTTGTACTAGAAACCCCAGTTGTCCTAGCAAGGGTTGTCCTTGATGATAGAACAAGTTGGTAGATATCCTTGTTAATTCATCATTTCCTTAGGGCTCTGTGAGAAGACAGCCTGTTGGAAAAGTTAGCCAAAGTAGCTCAATTTAATAAGATGCTATGTGTGGACAAAACCATAATCTAATGGAGATTTTAGATTTGTTCTCCAGGAGCATCTTGGTGAAGTGTAAACCATTCTTTCCTAAGGAAGCTTATGCTTTCGCCTGATTATTACTGGACATAATTAAGCTAATTGTGGATTGCAGCCATTAATGGCAGTCATGTATCTGTCATGAAGCATTCCCCTCAGACACCTCTGAGTGTATTTTGTAATCCCTTCTTTTTTTCTCCCTTTGAAACAGTTTGTTACATCCTTCACAACACAACTATATCATTATGGATTTCAGTCATTATTGCATAATTTGAGCTACTAAGAGGGTAACACACTTTATGTGTAGTTCTCTCACTATTTTGTTAACATAAACCCTGGAAAATGTGGACTTCCTTTTAAGGCCAGCATGTTGTTTGTTTTTCCCAGCCTAAGTTTTAGAATGTTATAATGCTTTTAAGTGCTTCAGAATTCACAGATGATGGTAGCAACAAGGCTTGGTAGGTAGCTGATAAAATAGTAGTCTTTTCCTCATGACCCCCCCTTTCCTCTAACCCTTCCTTCACAGCAGCCTTTATTATACACCGTTTGTGTACATTTTTATATGCACCTTCTGTTCTAGGGAAGTACTTTTTCAATAAATACAAACTGGAGTAGCAATATTTTTAGACACCAATCATTAGCTAATGGATGGAGCACTAGACTGAAATTCAAGAAATGGAAAGTGGTTTAAAGTGAAGCTTTATAATGGAAGTGGTAAAAAAGATTATGCTTGCCTTATTTATTGTGTTTGATTTTAGACAAAGTGTGCTCGGTTTTAAAACAGAGAGAAAGGAAATGTGTGAATCAGTCCTCTCAAGTACTCCTTCAGGGACCCGGAGGTCAAACTAGTGCATTAATTTATGAACCATTACCAACACCAGAAATTTCCACTGACAAAGTTATATAGTTATCCTGTGTCTTCCATCTATACAGCCCTGATGATAGAAAAGGAAACCTAATCTATGTGGTATACCTGGCTTTACCCACGATGTTTATTTATTCTGTGGACTATCCTTTCACGTTTTGAAGAATTAGCTGCCTATAGCCTTGGGCACAGAAAGACAGGGATCAAAGAGGAGGCACAATGTGTTCCTGAACTGGGACTTCTGATCACTTAAGAAGCTGCTGCAGGTACTTATCAGATTTAAATTACTGCTGAAAGGCTACCTTGAATGCAGTTGCGGGGGTCATTAAAATGTACTAATGGCTTGTGGTTTTCATTGTGTGGCAGCAAGGTGGATGACTTCAGCTCCCATGACCTACATTAAGTCCTGCGCTGGTCCAGAGGAGACAGAAGAACTTTTTATTTTAATATAATTTGTTTGAGTTAGAGCTTAGGGTAAGGCCTTAAAAATACCTCAGTGCTCTCTGTCTGTACAAGACAGCCTGTGAAGAGCCACTGTTAACTGTTCACACATGGGAAGGTCTGGCAGGGTGGAATAACCTGTTTCCAAAATGTGCCCTGTTACCCCTGTGACCGTGACTGTGAGTCTGCACAGATGCACTTCATTGTCTTCAACGAGACTGGGGCTTGTGGAGAGTAGTTTGGCTCATCAGGTGAAATCAATGTGTCAGAATTATATATTCAAACAAGTAAGCCATACTTTCCTTGCCATAGCTCTGTTGGCTTTGCAGTGTGTTCAGGAGGAGGAAACTCTTCAATGAATCAATTCAGTGGAGATGACTTTGAACGGTTGTGGAAAGCAGACTTGCACAGTGGGCAGGTACCACCTTTACATGGTGTAATTGTTTTGCATGGAGACTGAAGGGTAGGTTTGCTGACGGAGAAGCTTTACCTAAATGTTCAGACTGCTTCAGTGTTTGTACCTACACTGTGTTTTGCAGCTGCAGGCATGGGAATATGCAGCCTGTTGGCTATTCAAAGTGGTTAGAGCTCCCATCTGCTTAACACTAGGCACTCCAAGTCTTGGTGCTTGCATATGTGGGGTTATATCAGTTAAGAGCAAAAGTGTATGGCTGGGGTTGGTTGTTGTGACTGCAAAAGGACAGGTAATGTGTTTGTGCTGAATTTGTTGAAATTAGAGACTTTTGGATGGAGCTCTAAGGTGAGTTTAGAATGAACCCTGGCTGGAAGGGCTTTCTGGGCACTTACTTTGGAGAAGGCAGGAGACTGAGGTGTTTAATCTATTTTCACGAGGAAAACATTGATAAATGAAGGTTAAAAGATGGTTTGATGTAGGAAGCAAATAATCACTTGCTGTTACAAAGTCTCCAAACTACTATGTCTGGAAACATATCCATACTCAAGATAGGGTTTTTTATGCTTGTTAATTAAGGACTTTCACTTGCGAATTTCACTTTGTCCTTTTTTTGACCTCTCTTTTGAAAGTCCTATCAGCTGGCTTAATGCAGAATCCATTTTTCTATAACCCTCTCGGTTGCTATTTCTTGGAAGTTGTTATTGTATCAGAAAAGACTATTCTCTGCTAGAGATGGTATAAGACTTGATGGCTGTAGAGATCAGAGGATGTGGTCTGTTAACAGTGATTTCTATAGTATACTCTGTGGTATTTTGAAGGAAAAATAGGATAGGGACAGACAGTTCCTTGCCTTTCTTTTTAAAATAAACTATTTCACGAATACACAGTTCACTCCAAACCACTCTGAGAACATTATAAGTGAAATAATGATTCCCTTTTTTCTTTCCTAAGTAATAAGCTTTAGACTAAGAAACTCTATGGGAGCAGGGTAATTGGGCTTACCAGATACATTTGACACCAGGAATAATAATCACTTTGTGAATGGACTCAGTGGATGAAAGAAGCAATGTTGGAAGCCCTTCCCTATCAAAGCCACAGTATGTTTGGAGTGGAAGATATTCCTCCTCCTCTGTAGAGTGGCCTGGCTGGTTGGAAATGGAAAAGAAGGATCATTCTAGTTTGGGATGCATAGCTCTTCAAGACACTGATGGTGAGACTGACTTGGTAGCTTAATAGTTGGGGCATTCACCTGGAAGGACAAAAATGAGTGCCTGATGTTTAAGAGCTTGAGAGATTCCCTTGTTTAAATATCGTGGATCAGTCTATAGAGCTGATTGACTCTTCCTGGTCTGGTAATGAAGCGTATTGACTATTTCTTGTATTAAAGGAACACAGATATGGCTTACTAATTCTATAGGATGTGCAGAGGAAAACAGATTTGCTGTTCTTAGGCTTCAGGTTTGCTTTTATTGAATCACAGATCTCTAGACTAGCTGCACGTTTTTGTTAAACTACTGCTGATAATTTCTGTGTATTTTCAAAGAATTGGTATGTAGCTGTCTCCTCCCAGTCCATGCTGAAGCTCACTTGTTTTCTTTTGCACTGAAACAGCACAGGAGTGCTCAGGCAAGCACAGAGAGCAACTCGCTCAGTGTGGTGCCAAAGTATCTGTACAGTTTACAGCTCACAGCTCTTGCTGCATAAAGGAAGAGCTCAGTCTTCAATGTCAACCTGACATACCCTTCATATTCTGATCCAAGAAGGTTTTCAAATATTGTAGGAAGAGAACAGAAAGTTTGGAAAGGCTGGGAGAAATGGTCTGAAAACTAAGGCTCAGGTTCTAACTTAAATGGTAATTTGTCTTGCAGAGTGAATATGCCTGATGTTAGCTAATTTAGAGTCCTGCTGCATGTATACGGAATGTTGAGTTTGGTGTAGATGAATAATAAATGAATGTAAGGATGCCAAATTCAGAAGTTAATTTAAACAGCATTACATGCATTAGTGAGGGCAGGAAAAAAATGCATGTGAGTTTGTATTCTGCAAAAGTGTGACACTTATTTTATATGAATCCTCAGCACTTGTAAATGTTTAACCTAGATGGTCCTCTTGCATATTGTACTGCCTCTAATTTTGATGTATTGGGCCTGAGTTAAAAGGATTCTGACATGGGGGTTTTCTATCTCTAATACTGTAGACATGTGTGATAGCTTTAACTAGTCTGCATATGGCTAACAATTTAACTATGACATTAGAAGGGTACTTTGTGTGTCTGAATAAATGTATTTATGGATAGCTTTTGTGAAACTTAGTAGGATTGTTGTTACTGTGCTCTGTGCCTAACCTGGTTTATCAAATTGCACATTTAAGAATCTGCTTAAATGTCTGAGATTTAAGGATAATCACATGTAGCCTAAATTTAGTGAGGTGACATCTCTTCATATCTGTAGCTTGTCCACCCACCCTGACATCTGGTTGCTATTCCTAGAACTTTGACTGTTTGTTGTTTCTTAAAGCAAGGAAGACTAGAGCAGGAAGCTTTTATTTTGCAATTGTATCCTTGGTTAGTTCTTCATCCCGAATCATTCTTGGCCATTTGTTTAATGTCTACTTTCTAAAAGTGGTTATTTATTAGATATACTTAGAGAACAAAAACACTCTGGAAAAGCCTTTTTGACCACACCTTTATGAACAAAGAGGTATTATTGAAGTTACTGCATGAATGTAGGCTACCACAAAGGCTTAAAGCAAGTCATGGACAGTAGGTTGCTGAGCTGAGAGAGCACTTTGTGGTTGGGTCTGTGGCAGCCATGTATGAGTACCTCTCCAAAGCACTGTTTGGCTCTGAAGAGTGGTTAGTACAGTGACATTTCATGGAATGTAGATTATAGAGACAAAGGGAAGTTAAAGGCAGGAAAGGGACTCTCTCTCAAGTTGGGAGCTACTTTTTATCCTGCTCTTGTAACTGTGATCAGTCCTAGAGCCTTTTGGTTGCAGCAGAAATGTCTGTTTCTTCAAATCAGACTCAGTACATGGATGGGATTTGCAAATTGATTGTTCACTGCTTTTTAAAAAGTTGCCTCTGCTGTAAGCTTGACCTCCTGCTTTTAAGAAAAACTGAGGAAACCAGTTTTGATTCTTTCTGTGCTTCATATTTATTTATGCTAACCAGCTGCACTTGACACAATCAGAGGTATGTTATGACTTCCATTTTGTATCAATTACTGTTGAAAGAATGATGGTGTACAAGATGTGTGGATGGCACCAAATACATTAGACGTTTACTCTTTTCTGATATTCAAAACCTATGGCACTGTATATAATTGTTTTATTAGTAGTATAAGTGGAACATGTTTTTACCCAAAATTGTCCACTTGCAAGAGAGAAAGTTTGTGTATTCAAGAGATATGTAGGATTTCTCTGTCAAACTGACACTTGCTCTGTAAGTTGGAAGTAAAAAATTATCAGTGATGACATATATGTCTCAAATCATCACCAGTTTTATTCTACTGTTATGCAAAGTTAAGATGAAGTGATCACATGACAATTTTAACGTTGTGAGAAAATTGTTCCACTCATTTGTATACTGAAGCAGCATGCTTTGCTTGGAGATTGTCTATGTAGAGCAAAGTTTTTGAGTTCAGCAGTACAAGGGACAGGAAATCTGTAATGTCGCCAAACAAAACTTCTAAAAAGGCCTCAAGAGATACTAATGAACAAAGCAGTAAAAACCAGAGACTACTAAAAAGTGATCTTGGTGACAGCCTCTGTGGACCATGAATGATACTATCAAAAGCTTCTGTCTAGACGTTTTTCCTTTTGTTCTCTTCTGTGAATATTTTTCAAGGTTGTCACTGTCAAATTTTCAGTCATTGCTTGTAATGAGAGAGCTTTGGATCCCATCCAAACGTTATTCTATTTACTAACTGAGCAAGCAAGTTTCTCACTTCTTGGGCTTGATGGCTGTATGAATTACTGAAGTATGTTTCTGCTGTTGGTATGTATTCTGTTTAATAATGTTTTAAAGATATAGGCTGTTGTAACACTGAGACCTTACTCTCATTATGCTGTGGAACAGGTGACTTGGTATAGCAGTTGGGGTACTGTAAGGACTTGAACAGCACAATTTCCTTTCTCAAGCACTGTTAAGGCCACAGAAGGCTTTCCCATGGGATAAGCACAGAAGGGAGCAACAGGATGGTGTCAATTCCAGGCCTGGCAGAGGCGAGATCTGGTTAGCATATCCTGGGTAATGCATCTGCACAAAAATTCTCACTGTGATAAACTGTAAAGAAGCAACTGCTCGTACACAGACCACTGGTCAAAGAAACATCACCCCAATTTATGGGACAGATGACATCTGTGACCACTGAATTCCCTGGCTGTGCCCTGACTCCCCTGAATATGTCTCTGTGGATACCTGGACTGTAAGTTAAGCCACCGCGAACATGAGAGAAGATAAAGGTGGTACTTTTGTCCGGATGCTGTCTCAGACCTAGGGGCAGGTGAACAAAGGCGGGGGAGAAGTATGTATCACTCATAATGGACACAAGGAATACAGAATTTCCTTAAAGGCCTTAAGGAAAGTCAACTCGGCACCTGTGCTGAAATCAGCTCCGACTGGATAAAAGGTAATTCCGACAGGAGGAGATTGCGACCACTGGCTTGTGGCCCACCAACACAAGACTCGAAGGAGAACTCTGGCCCGTGTGGCTTGTGGCCCACCAACATGGACTCGAAAGAAGAGAAAGACTGAGCGTGCGGACTAATTAGCATGAGAAGTGAGGGAATCATTTAACCAATAGAGTAAGGGAACTGTGTGGCCATTGAGCTTTAATTCCTTGTTTGCGGAAATGTATAAATAGTGAAAAGTTTGGAATGATCTCAGGACCTCCCATCACTGAGAAGCCCATGGTGAAGAAGGACTAATGGAATGCTGCTGGATCCACTGAAATCTTCTTGATTTCTCTTTCTCTGCACCCCCTCCACCATGCCCTTCGCCATGTCTGTCTATCTCTCTACCTCACATTTACTGTTAAATAAAGTCTGTATTATTGCATTGGATATAAGGTCTCATTTGCACCTTAATTTGGGTAGACATGTCTCTCGATGATTAGATCATAACAGGTACTGAAGGAAAACATAGTTTTGGAGACTGAAAATATGTGGCATTTAACTGGGATTGCAGTCTTGTCTTTTGCACTCAAATTAAATGTGTATTTTCAAAGACAATACTGCCTATTTAATAACTTCGATGACTTCTTTTCCTGAATAGTGATTGTGAGAAAAGAATAATAACTAAAAAAGATAAATTTGCAGCTAATATCCCCATCAAGCATGAAGTAGGTGTATTTGGTATGTTATCATTCCTCTATTAAAAAATACAATATGGCATCTTGTTTGGAGAGAGGCAGAGCAATTGTTTTCAAAGTGAGGCATGGACACCCTAGGGTGTTTGCAAGATGATCCACTGGGGTGTGGGAGGAAATATTGGGACCTCCATTTATGTATACATTTTAGTATATATTATATAGTTAATATATAGCTTGAAGCTGGTGGTCTCACTTGGCTTGTATGTCAGGTGACCAGAGTAAGGTCCCAAGGTCTCTTCAGGGAAAAGTGGATGTTCCAAAATATAGAAAGGTTGACAATTGCACACCTTCACTTGTTCATTCCCTTTAAACATATTGTGATGTATTACAGTTTACATGTGTCTGGTTAAGTAGATTTAAACATTATATTATCTACTTTTAGCTAAACTAACCCTCACAAAATAAACAAGATCCATGGGAAGAAACTTGTGGATTGAATGTAATGCTAATGATGTGAGCTCAAGTGAACAAGAAGAAAATGGCAGAGCTGACTCTTCACACAGTTGTAGTAGAAGCTGTCAGCTGCATTACAAGGTGAAAAAATGGTGTCATTACCAGATTGGATAAGAACTTGGAAAAAAAATAAATTATAAGTATGGAAATAAACTGAACTTTGAACCAGACTCTTGAATTGCTGCATCACAAAATATTAAACCAAATTGTCAAAAAAATGAACCATACTTGATCGCATACCTCCCCCCCAAAAATTGAAAAAATTACTAATATTTTTGGGGGAGAGCAAAAAGGGGTTTTTTTTTTGGCTGTTAATAAGTAAAATGACAACTAAAATATTTATCATTTAATCCTTATTTTAATTTATATTTTTGTGTGTGTTTTAAAATGTGCACAATATGTTAAAAGAATAGTATGTGTGTGTAATTTTTAAAGAAAAAACTATGAATATATTGGAGTTGTGTGTTCAAATTTGTTTACCGATAGGAATATATGATAAAAAAATAAAAGTGGAGACCTCTGATCCAGGGGATAGACCCTTAAACAGTAAATAAGAGATTAGATCATTTGTCTTCATCTGTTTGGTGTCCTACAACAACTAGACTGCTGGTGTTGAGGGGGAATGGAAATTTTCTGGTGGTTTACCAGTTTGCTTCACATGGGATGTTTCGAAGTCGAATCAGTTGTGTCATGGACAAGATGCAGTGTCCTGTGATGCTGCTGTTACTCTGAGACATGTCTTGTGCAGTGCCTAAGTAATGAATCCAGCTAAAGAGCCTGTGTATTAACTGCTGGTATTTTGTTGAGTTCATTAGCATCCTTTTTTAGGTTTTAGCTTTTTAAAGTGAATGGCTTTGGCTGGAGTGATTAGCACTAACCTTGGTGCCTGTGGGAAGGTTAAAATGACATAAAATGTTTTGGAACACAAACTTTGTTATGGTCTTCATTACGTGAAATACTGCTGTATAAGTCAGCCAAGGACACCTTGATTAGCCTGTAACATCCTATTAACAGTTTCTTTTTCCCCCAATGACAGATATTTATTAATACAAGCTATATAATGAAGATTTATTCCTTCTAAAGAACTATATACATGTACTTGTATTTCTGATTATATAGCAATTTTTGAATTAATGGTAAAATACTAATGACCTGGGGAAAGACATGTGGAGATGTGAAACTTTGCCAACTCTGACTGAATGACATGGTCCTTTTTATGTTGGTTCTACATGAATGAATGTATAATCATGTATTTAATGTGAATATCAAACATTACTCTGAGGTAATGAATTAGCACATTATATTGCACATGAATTACACAGGGAAATGCAATCAATGACATTTCATGTTCATTTCAGCTAATGTTACTGTTTTTATAGTCTTATTTCAGTCTTTTCTTTATCTTGAAAAGTCTAATGCTATTTTTGTGTGTATGAAGCAATTCTGAATCCACTTTTTTTAAGGGCACAACTTTTGCCTGCATCCAGACTAATTCTAGAATTTGAACTACAGGTGTGCAAGTTGGGGTCTGAGATCTGACTGGATGCAATTATAATTTCTGGACAATGAAATGCCTTTGCCACGAATATGACAAAAGGAGAAAATACTGTATTTAGCGATTTATTTTCCTTTTTTTTCTTAAATGCCTTTTCTAATAGTTTCTATCATACTTGATGTGTTCTATTCTGAGGAAGAGGCCACATGGGCATAACTCATATCCATAGATAACCAATGCTTCAAAAGAAGCTTGCTATAATTAGCATGAACTTGTAGTAATGGAGAGACAGAATTATGCAAAAACTTTTCAGTACATCAAGGTTTACATCTTTTTACTTTTGTGGGTGAAAGATACTGTGGAATTTCTGGAGTTATTTTTCCTTATTTGGAATTTTATCTTTGTGTGGTCCTCTTGTCCGTTTTCCTTCTGATTCACTGTAAAGACAGTCCCTTTCCACTTGGTTAGTGATAAACCTGGGATACCTTTCTCTATATCATCTTTACCTGTAGTTGTGCACCATTTTTCTATGCTCAGGCAATTATTTTTCCCTGCAAAACGCCTGTAAGAGACAATTAGACCAAGCCTCTCCTCTGCATCCATGACCACCTGCACCAATCAAAAATGTTGTGCCCATGCTGAGCCCAAAACAGAACTTTTAGGATGGCCTGTATCCATTTCTTCCATGCAGGTGACCTGCCTAATGCTAATCTCCAACGATGGTGGGGCTGTGTGTGTGTGTCTAGAAAATGTTGCGTTGCTGGACTTCCTCAGCTTGTCCTAAAAAGAAGTCAGGTTTTCTGAACTCAGGAGACCAAGGACAAACTGATACCGCAGTTTGCTCACATATTGTGTTGGTAATTGGTGTGCCACCACTGATGCTGTTTTCTAGAAAATGTACCACCAAAATCTTCACAAAGGTTTACTGGGGAGTGGAAGGAGACCAAGAATGAGTCTTAGATGATGGAGTTCAACAGACACCTGGAAGGTTGTTTACTTGCTGCTCATTATTAGGGAGTTTTTCTACCTTTTTGTTACAAAGCCCACTGGTTCCAGGTTTTCAAAAGTAGTTGTGTACTTTTCAAGGCTCTGGTGTAGTTTGTGTTCCCAGTTGTTTATGGAAGAAATTGTACCTGTTCTTTATTTCAAGACTTATTTGGACTTATAATGACTTAGTTTTATTCAGAAAATTGGCTCTGCTCTCATGTGGGGTAACTTTCCAACAAGCTTTTTGTACTTGTATGTTTTCTTCTGTTTTGCTTCAGTTCCAGAATCCACTCTACCTCAATTTTGATTGCAAGTCTGAGAGGGGTTTTTCCTACTCTAGTTGTGTTAAATACTTATCTCAAATAAAGAAAAATAGTGGAAGAAATAGACAAAGCTGAGATCAAGTTATTGTTACCAAATAGTACCCTGGAGATGCAATGAATAAGTCAGATGTTTAATATGAAAGAGTGATCAATTTAATTTCTGCATCCTTAGAATCTCTGTGTAATAATGTAATTTATCAGTAGTTAGCACAAAATGTCACTGGTGACAATGTATTTGTTATAAACAGATTTTAATTTACAGGTAAATGTTAGAATACTGAATATTGAGGAAGGAAATTGAACTCCTTTTTCCATCTGCTGATGTGAATTCCCACAGCTCTGTTAGGAGTGCAGCAGTATGAACATAAATTATGAGTAAAATGTGTTTATTATTTAAATAACATGTAGTGCTCAGCTTTTAAGAGATTGCATCTGGTTCTACTTTTCAGTTTTAAATTCAGTTTTTAAAAGCATGGAGGCTTAACTTTGTGTTTCAAAGTAAAACAAATCTAGAGTCTGTCCTGTATTTTTTCCTAAACTTGTGAGCCCTTATTTTTGTTCAGAATAAAGCACCAGTGAACTATAATACCGAGTCCTTCACTCCTGCAGTTTCTCTCAGCCTTAATTTCTCCCATTCTTTCTCCTGTTCTATAGTAAGTGTGTGGGGCGTTTTTTTAAGTTGTTTAAGTTGAAGCAGCAGAACAAGTGCAGATTATAATTCTTTCCTTAGGCTCTACTCTACTGTTGTGATTCTTGAACTGAAATAATATGAACACTTAAATGAGAGCTGAAGTGGTACCTTGGGAAGAAAATTAAGCCTGGTTTTCTGTAGCTTTTGGTCTCGTGAGACAGGGCTTTGACAGCAATGGCAAGACAGCGTAAAAATGGACAGGAGACCATCTTGACACAGATTTTTGGGTTTCTGGTTTTAGTAAGTCCCACCTTCCACTATATTTCCATCTTGTACATTCAAACAGGAGGAGGTTCTGTCTCAAGATTAATATTACAAAGTTTGCACTGATTTCTATTCCCTGAAACTCTCCTCAGCAGTCAAGATTTCAGGCTGCTTCTCGATAAGGTTCTTGTTTAAGATTTTTCTGAAGAGCTAGTTAAATATTACATATAAATAAAAAATGCCTGAGTAAGACAAAATGTCTGATTTAGTGGGAAGCTGTGGACAGCTCCGTGTATCAAGATTTTCAATCAAACTTGATTAGCTGCGAAGAAAAATTCTCCTGAAAACTACACGCCAAATTTGTGCCTCTAGTACCTTCTTCCTGCTCTGATGGCAATTTGAATGTTGCTATGACTGAGTACCTGTCAGCAATATCTTTGTCATAGTTCTTTACTTTTTTGTTGGTGTACGGAAAAAAAAAATCTATTTTTGCCTTTTTAGTTTGGGTTTTTTTAATGTTTTAGCATATCTAAGTGTAGAGTATGAATAGTCTAGATCAACTTCTTTGAAAACGCTCTTGCAGAGTGGTGAGAGTGTATTTCTGGACTGTCGTGGTTCATAAATTTTATGTGGTTGATGAATTACACAATAGATAACCACCTCATACTTTGTATTTCCTGCTGTGGATAGAGAAATTTCCTGAGCTCTCTGTGGTAGAGAGGAACAAATAATTTATTGGTTTTTCTCACTTTTGAGTTTTGTAGGCAAAGGACTAAAAATACTTCTTGCTGTATGACAAGAAACCCAGACTTTTTCCTAAGTCTGTGTTATTCAATCTATTGGGAAATGATGTTTTCTCTACCACAGACAAAAAAAAAAAGAAATGGTATCTAATCTCATTAGAAATTATCTCTAATCTCAATGCAGTTAAGCAAACTTGAAAGTCAAGTTTTCATCTATAAATGTCATTATTAGAAGCATCTCTCCTATGGTGCAAACTAGCTTCTAACATCTAAGTGCTGTGACTGGGAAGTGTCCTTGTCCTTCATGTCTTCCAAAGGATCTTATCCTAATTTAAATTATGTGACACTGTAACTTTACTAACCTTGGCCACGGCCAAGGGTGTCTGGCAGTGGGATGTGCTTGGGACAGCTGGGTGCCTGAGGCGCTGTCCCTGCATCCATTGCTCCCGTGCTCCCTGTGCTGCTCTCTCAGAAGACACTGCTGAGGCTCAGGGGCTCATCTTCAGGTCCTCTTCCCACATCCCATGGGACAGCTTATTGTGAAGCTGGGTTCTTCTCCTGCTGTACCTGTAGCCTCTGCATCTTCACGTTGAAACTGTGCTTTATTGCTGTGGTGTTCCAACATATCCCAGAACACCTGGCTTTTGCTTTAGTCTTCCCACTTCTCCAAGGTTGAGAAACTTCCAGGTTACCAAAATTTTAAATACAAAAGTATTGAAGTAGACTTGATGGAACTGAGTTTTAAATAATATTTTGGAAGTATACTGAATGATTATAAGGATGTCTTAGAAATAGTTAAATTTCTTTGTGGTGAGTGATTGCATTTGGTTACAGGTATCTGAACAGATGCACAGAAATGAGCTTTGGAATGGAGTGACTGACTTTTGTCTCTATTTTTGAATGGATATGCAAACAAACCAGTGCTCTGAAGCTGTTTAAGGTAACAGTGAGGTGACAGTTGAATAGGACAAAAGTGGAATATAAATTTAGTTGTCCTTGTACATTTTAAGTACTGATATATGTGAAAAACATGATTTCCTAATCAGTAATTTTCTTTTAAATCTGTATACTTTTGCAGTCTGAGTATCTGTATCATGTATATCTCTGTTTATATATACTGCCTCAGGAGCAAGTAGTCCAAGGGTAGTTTGCGACCTCATTGCAATGACAGGAATGATAAACTGCAGGACAGCGTTTTTAGCAGAAACATGAGAGAGCTAGAAACAGTAGGTATTGCCAGCAGCTGTGCTTGACTGGGCGGCTAGGAATGATGGACAGATTTATCACAGGTGAGCTCATAAAGGTCTCTATGATTCCAGCAGCAGCGCGAATATATTGATTGTAGGTGCTGTATTTCGGAGGCATAAGGTCAAAGAAAGGCTGTGCTCCCAGAAGAGATTAGAGAGCCATAATGTCGTATGTACAGAGTGACTGTCATTCGCAAGCAAGCCAGGGATGTGTCTTACTAATGGACTTAGACTGAGCAAAACACTGCCGCAGACAACGTGTGAAGCACGGCTGATCGTCTTATCAGTCTCAGTGATCGTAAGAGCTGAAGGAAAAACAAACTGCCAGGTACATGTTTGGAGAAGTGATGTGCAAGTTTAATTCCATTAACTTGAGATGGAGTGGGCAGAAATTTTTGGGGTGCTGTCTTAGGGAAAAACCTTTTACAGGCATTTGTTTATTGGATTGTTTGAGAATGTATACTGTACTCTTAAAGCAATAGAGAACAGTGATTTTTAAGCTATGAATTGCAGTGCTACTATTTATTTTAATGTCAGATTTTACTGGCTAGTATCTTTACTGTCCAAGAGCTGATGCTGATGTGTAGAAGTCTAATTATTAGCCATTACAAAGGTATGAGTTATTTGAACCAGCCAATTACAGGGAAATAAGATTTTTCCTTGTCAAGAGTCCTGAAAAAACTATGCCACAGGAGCATATGTATTCAGTCAAAACAAGTTATTGTGTATTCATACCCTATCTCTGATAACTGGCTAGGAAGTATAAAACAAGCTAAGAATAAAAAAATAGGGCAAGTGTTACAAAGAATAAATAAGCAGGGCAAACGTCTACAATACATATTCCTGGTTCTTGTCCAATTTTTACTGGTCATTTCCAAGGAATTTTAGAGCCACCTGTGATTTCTTTATAGTTAGATAACCCTTAATGGATTTTTTTTTTTTGTGACTATGTCCACTCTCTTCTTGAACTCGTGCAAATTTTTAATATATGCTATATTCTTGCCAAGGAATTCTACGACCTGTCTCCCATTTAAGTAGCTGACTGGAGCCAGGAAGATGTATGCTCACTAGAGATGTCCATTTTACTGAAGGCCTGAAAAGCACACTAGTTCAGTGGAAAAACATTCACCTTTTCTTCTGCATTTTATGTCCAATATTGTGCCTACATGACACACTTAAGCATATTCCTTTATAATTCCAACTTAAATAGTGGGGAAAAGGAGCAAGAGAGTAGAGATAATAAAACACACTGGTGTGTTGGTTTTGCAGGGCCTGGTTTTTGGTAGCAGGGAGGCCACAGCTTCTGTGAGAAGCTGCAGGAAGCTTCCACCATGTCCAGCAGAGCCAATCCCTGATGGCTCTGATGATGGATGTGCTGCTGGCCAAGGCTGGGCCAATTAGAGATGGTGGTAACGCCTCTGTGATAACAGATTTAAAAAGAAATCATGACCAAGTTTGTGGTGCAACTGTAATTTTCCAACTAGAGAGGAGTAGGAGTGAGAATATGTGAGAGGAACAACAATGGAGGCACCAATGTCAGTGCAGAAGGAGGGGGAGGATGTGCTCCAGGCGCCGGAGCCGAGATGTCCCCGCAGCCCGTGGTGAGGCCCATGGTGAGGCAGTTGTCCCCCTGCAGCCCATGGAGGTCCACAGGGGATGCAGAGATCCACTTGCAGCCCATGGGGGAGGTGTCCACGCTGGAGCCGGTGGA
>VZRJ01011027.1:208541-340715 GCA_013397565.1 Ptilonorhynchus violaceus | reverse complement strand
ATCTCAACTCATTAACCCTTTGTTAAATTCTCTCTCCTCTGTCTGGTTGCAGAGCAGAGGAGAGTGAGTGAACAGGCCTTTTGTGGGTGCCCAGCATTTGGCCAGTCTCAAACCACAACAACTGGGTATGTTGATTAATCCTGCTGAAACTTGGGGTATGTCAGCCTGTGCAAATCCATGTGATGGCTCTGATCATCAGGAATCGCACCTCTGAATTGGCATGTTGTGGCTTGTGAGCCAGCACCTTTGAGGGGTTTGTTGTGACAAATTATTGAAGTGTACTGTACAAAAGTAGGGGCTTGTTAGCCAACACCTTTTGTGGAAGCGTATTGTAAGAATTTAAGGATATGTTAACCAACACTTTTTGAGTCCAAGCAGTGGTCTGGTTGCCAGAGTTAAGGCAACGGTACAATAAAACATAGGAGTTCCCTGACACGTCTGGTGTCTTCGTTCAGCCTGATGAGAATTTACAACAAGCATCACACCCCCTTACCCAGGGGGTTGTGTCACTAAACTGGCATCATGGACAGGCATCCATAAGGCTGAAAGGGACTGAACAGACCTTTAGGTATTTATAGCTGAGATAGGCTCAGATATCTCCATTCCTGACTGGGGAACAGGATGGATCCAGAATGCACAGGAGCAGGACATACCAAGCCTTGAACCCTTTCCCTTTATGGACAACGCTTGCCCCATCCATGTCTTCATATATGGAATATGTCTTACATGTCATGCTGATGGTGGCATGAAAGAATAAAAAGACTTATGACTCCTTACAAAAACCTGTAGATAAGGAGCAAAATGGGAGAGACAAATTTCTCCAAAATCTGTCTGACTCTTTACAAAAACATTCACAGGTTTTGGTTGACATTTTACAGAAACATTCATAAAATTTTGTCTTCTCCTTACAAAAACATCCAGGTCAGGAGAAAATGAGAGCACGAAATTGAAAACTCTGCTGCGTATAGAAAGGGGCCTTGCCTGACAATGGCACTTTGAGCTCTGTACGGCTGCAGAAGAGGAGGAAGTATGGAAGGAGGTGTTGGATGCCTGGTCAGGAATGAGAAGTTGGCTTTGGGAGCTGTTATTTTGTTATTGCAGCATGATTGAATTATCTTAAGGATCAAAATTACCAAGACTCTGCTATGGGAAACCTAGGGCTGAACAGGTGAGGCAACTTGGTCTGCCTGTGTGAGTGTGGGTGTGTAACTGGGAAGGTGCCTCAGTCCCAGCTCAGGTGGTGTGGGTTCCCTGAATGGTCAGACAGGGAAGTGTCCTTAACAACTGTGCAATAAAACATACAACTCCCTGACATGTGGTAGAGTATCTTTGTTCAGCCTGAATATCACTTGTCCCATCGATGGGCTGTGACACCACTCCCTGCTTTGATGAAATAGCCTATTTTCCTGTTCACTCTTTTCCTCGTTGGAGATGATTCATGTCACGAACGTCAGGCAGATCTGGAGTGATTTCTGAGAATGAATGGTGGGTCTGAACAAGTATCTTAAAAAGGACTTGTTGTGGCATCACATAACCTGCATTTCTTCTGTCACTCAGACATCAGCAGGAGTGTGAAGGAGAAACAAGAATCCATCTTGTGTATTTGTGTAGAAGTGAATTCAAGTAACTCCCTCTTCCTAGGTCTTTATCATCTTCGCCCCATAGTCTTAAATGAGGAAAAATATGACAGCAGTCATGTAAATAATGATGAGGATTCCTCTGCTTTGGATTTCTTTGCTTTCTGCAATGACAGCAGCATATCATAGCACTGAAATCATAGCTGAGGCTATTCTTGGTTATGGATAGTGCAGGCAGTTGTAAGTGTTTGATAGACAGAGTCCAAGTCTAAACTAACTAGGAAAGCATGCATCTTCTGTTGTCCTGTTGCAGTGAGAATGTTCACCTTGATTTTTTTTTTAGTAGTCTCTTTAGTTTGATGAAACAGGTAGTATTTTATTGTGGCTATAAAATTGTAATTTAAAGTTGAAATGCCCTGGGATTTTTTTTCCCCTTCTAAGTAGTGGACCATGATTATACCTGAAAATACACACCGATCTAAATGTGTCAGAAGGTTTTGTCTGTGACTGTTAATTCAAAATGGGGATGGACTGCTAAGTACTACATCTCTAATAACAAAGAAAAGCCTCTTTAAACAGTTCTGTGTCATTCAACAAAAGCACTTTCACAGGGGTGTTATTTTAGGAAAAATGACTTTAAAACATGCTGAAATATGCATTGGAACTGTATACTTAGTATTGCTGTAGGAATTCACATTCAACTCATTTTCTGCAGACTGGAAGTAACTTTATGATGGTCTCTCCTTGCCAATGAATGTGTTGTGAATGCATGTGTATGGTGTCTTGTTTAATATACTAGAATTTCTGATTTTTTTATGAGGTCCCTTCATAAAGACTCAAGGAAGTGCAGTCATCTTAATGTGAATGTCTTCAGTTGAGCCTAAGAGTGTAATGAAGGATAATGTGAACCCTCAGAAATGTCTAAGTTGGTTTTGTGCCTATTTTAAGGTAGCAAATGATAAAAAATTAACATGGTCTCCTTTGGTATTTCAGCATGTTTCCTCTTTAGGTATCTCAAAGCACAGTAAAAGACCTGTGATGCAGTGGTCTAGATGATCTTTAAAGTCCTTCACAACCCAAACTATTCTATAAGTCTGTGAGATATTTTTATTTGGAGAGGAATGATCAAAGCATGTTGCTTTATGGACAACAATAAACTTTTGTCCTTTTTCTTTCTTGGAGGGTGTGTATAATGAGGAAAAAATTCTGGTCCTGCCATATTCCTTTACACAAACCCTCTTCTCTCTTGCTAATAGTTTTTAGCTGTTTTCTCAAAATCTATTTTACTGACAAATCACTTGGAATGCAATTTGAACCACATTTTTTGAATTGTATCCATGTGTATTCCTAAGTTATGCTTTTATATCCACTTAGATGATTAAATTTAGGCATGCATCTTTGCTATGCACTGCTGATAAAAAACCCCTTTCCATTATGGAGAATGTGTCAGATGTGAGATTGCTTCAGAGCAGAATAGCATCGTACTTCAGCTATATGTGTTTCTTGCATGGTTACCTATTGCTTCTTTTTTGTTTTTGTTTTGTTTTTCTAAACTTTCCTTTCTATCTTGCTCTAAAATTACTTGTGGAAAGATTTGTTTGACCTTTTTCCAGGATGGAAAGGTTGTGTTTTCTCAGTGTCCTTAGGTCAATGCTTGGTCTTTTTGGTACAGTAAGAAGTGGAACAAAGTGTTTCCTTCAAATTGCTTTTCCTTAGTTTGAATTGGCTTCTATGAGGCTTTTAGAATTCTTTTCACTTCCAGAGATTTGTTCTTACTGCTGTAAAGGGCCACAAAGATTCCGATGAGCAGATAACTGATGGATTTGTGATGTGCAGTCATCTGAAGAGTTCCACTTCCTAGCCCTGTATTATGATGCTAGAGAGAGGAATCCCTTTCACTTACCCTTCCCCTAATGTCCAATCACACAGTGCCTATTCCAGACAATAGGAAAATATTAACTCTTCTACTTTTATCTCTGGTTGTCCCAGATGCTTAATCCAAATTTCTGGGACACAAAAGGGCTATCAACATTAAAACACCGTCATCTGATACTACTCAGTGAACTGATTAGGTAGACTCCTCTGGGTTATAAAAAATGAACAGCATTGCTTCATATTGGGATAATAAGCATAAACTGCGCTGTGGGTCTTGGAGTTTGTTGTTACTGACGCAACGGGCAGTTGAAGCTGCTCTTCATGAGAGTTTGTTATATTCTTACACAGTGAAAAGTATTTATTGCATTGAGTGTGTTGACCTAGAAAATAAATTGTTTTCTGTCAGGTCTGTTCCTCCTATTTTTCTAGCACGAGAGCCTCTCACTTTATTTTCAAGATAATTCACAGACCTGCAGAAGCGCAAGCCCCTAGGGTTCCAGGAGGCACTGAAATTTTCTAACAGATATTCCTGGCTTTGCTCTAGGGCAGTAGCTGGTCAAATAAATGGCTATTGTGCTTACTGCTACAGCCCTTCAAAATGCTGTAGTTGTGAATAATTAACATGCAAGGTAAATGGAAATTTATTAGAAATATCTCAGAATTCAGCATATCTGGAAAACAAGGGCCCTGAACAGCAAACTACTCTAGATGTTCAATGGAGTTCCACTGATGGCCAAAGACACTATCAACCTAATTAAGGCTGGTGTTGGGAATTCTGGTTTCATGAAGTTTTCCATTCCCATGGGCTTCTCTGGGGTGGAAAGTTGCTCTGTTTCCTCAGGAGTTTTCTAGATATTGGAGTAAACGATTGTGACAGACCACAATTTTATGAGAAAGGAGACACAGGGAAGGAACTAAACAGTAACTTGACGTTCAGGGTGTGAAGCTGATATGTCTGTATGTCTTAGTATAACAGGGATGAGAGCAAGATGTTCACCAGCACCTCTTTGCCAGAAGAACATCCCTAACCAAATAATCTTTTGCAACTCAAGGGCTTTTCTTAATTTGAGAGCAGATGTAGGAGGTTTAACTAGAACACTTACACTTATTTTAGGTACATTGAAGTAGTAGCACAGATTGAGTGTGTGAGTATGACACTTTAATACTTGTTGAACTACAACTTGAGTAATGCAGGGTGATTGTGAAGCTCTATAGAGGAGTAATAAAGGTGGAAGAGGGATCTCTGAGGGGGATGTGAGAGAGAACAAGACAAAGATACTTAAAATGGAGAAGACTCAAAATTCAAATCAGGTAAAAACACAGTGAGATAGACGACCTTATGTTATAAGGTCACTGCATATGAAGTGAAGATTATGACCCTGGTAACCTGGAGACAACAAAATTTATTTAAAATAGGGAAAAATAAAAATATTCCAAGTCATATAATTTGTCCTTGTAGAAACATTGGTTTGTTTGGATGACTTTACATTCTTTAATACTGGAAAGTGAACTAAATTCCCATAGCAGAAATATGTTTAGATTCCCTAGGATAGGACTTTAGAAGTTCTGTCAAGCTTTATTTTCATCCAAAACTGAAGCTAAGAAATATTTCCTAACCTTAAGATTCTGACAGTTAAACACTCTTGAGATCTGCTTACATTGAAAGTACTTAATGTTTTGTGCTTGTATATGTGTGGTTATGTTGCCCCCAGCATTCTACTTTCATCTGCTGCTGTTGATGTGAAGAGGTTAAGATAATTCTAAAAGTATTTTCACAGGGAAGAAAAGCTCAGTAACAGAAGAGTATATTAGTAAACTCTGGGAAGTATAACAAGTGCCAGTGTCTCAATACTGAAACTGAAAAAAAAAAAAACGAATCAGGCAAAACCCAAATAAACAACATGTCACCTAGTTTTTTTGGCATCTTTCACACATTCATTGAAATGGATTTCACATTTGGTGTACTTAGTGGCAAGGGTTACTATTTTTGCCCTTCTTTTTTCTGGACTGTCTTCTGCTTGCTTTCCACTAAGATGATATTGACTCATTTCTATGCTTTTCTGGACCATTCAATTTACATTAAAGTTGAAACAGAACTTCACTTTTTTATTTGCTACTTCTGGTTTTAGGGAGTCTAATTTTTTAGTTACAAGTTTTTCCTTTTCTCTAAGCAAGTTAACAGCAGCCCTATGCTTTGAACTTATTTTTCTTTAGGAAGAATAGCTGAATTTCATTAATTTATACCTTGGCAAGAATGCAAATGAGACTAAAACAATTAGGCTGATTTATGAGCTTTACTACAAGTGACGAGTCTGACTTGATGGTTTACTTAACTGAGAAAAAACAATCCTACCCCTTTTGAAGTCCAAGGTATGAGGCTCACTTCTTTTTTCCTTTTTCTTTTGGTTCTCTCTGACCCTGTTAACTTCATATTTTTTCCCAATTGTTACTGAATAACAGCCAGCAAATGGGGCTTGTCTTAAATAGGAGGCTGCTTGGGTATTGTTCAGCTGAAGATGTTTCTTTCTTGCTACTTGACTCTTTTGAAGAGAGCAATAATGTCTACTTATTTCTACTAGGAATTTGAGATAAGCTGGAAGGACTTTTTGCTTCACAGTGCGGGTTGTTTCTCTAATTAACCATTAACCCGTGTTGCAATGAGCCTTTTCTTCTCATCTGTTCATGCAGTAGGGCACTCAGCCTCTGCAAACTTCTTTGAAGATTTCTCTGGGGCTTGTGGGTTTTTTATTTATTTATTTAAACGAATAGTTCTTCCTCATTGATACTTCACACTGGCACAAATTCTGTGCTCTACGCAACATTCAGTGTGAGGGGAATTGTGTTGGGAGGTGGTATAATACTCTTTTTAATATTTGTTTTCTTTTTTTCTCCTCTTTTCCTTTACAGGGTCAATCCCAGTGTTCCAAATCCTTAAACATAAAACCCCCAAACCAACCCTCCCACTGTATTGTAAATATTTTTTTTTCCTCCGGAAGTTGCATCTGCTCTAACCTAGGGTATCTATAAACCTTCCCACAAACAACTATTACCATATTGTTAGAAGTCTTAGTCTTCTACTTGCCCATCAACACTTCTTACCCAAAAAGTCTTCAAAGTTCAGGTGTCTTACTCTGCCCCAGGAAAATATGCCATCTTCTAAAATAAATTTCAAAAGTGCTTTCTACATCAGCATTTTCCATTTTAGTATTGCAATGACAGTAAGTTCTACTTTGTGTCATCACTGTGGTGATCCTGTGAAGAGACTGATGTGACAACACAGGCCTGTAGACTAGAGGGACCAAGACCATGGCTGGAAAATGGTGATCCATCATTTCAATAGTCACAAATTGGATTATGTCTCAGCCCATGCTGTGAAAATGATAAAGCCTGTAGTATCTTAGGAAACCTTTTGCATTTTTATCAAAAACTCTAGCTTTGAAGGAGACTTGGAGAGTCTTCTTCAATTAACTGCACTTAATTTGTGCAGTTTGTGTGTACTCAGACAAGGGCTCATAAATGTACACTCTCTGAGGAATATTTAGAGAGGTTGTACCAGGTAAAAATTTAGACCAAGACAAAATTAGTGACTAGAGAGATGCTTTCATGGGTAGGACTGTTTCAGACATGTTTTTCTCAAGAGCAGTAAGGTGTGTGCTGCCCTCACCTCCGAAAGAATGAGCGAACTCTGCTGAACTGAGGGGTATCTTTGCCACTGCTCTAAAGGTTTTGACAGGAAGATCTATGTTTTGACTAAGCTTGACTGATCTCTCACTCTCGTACAAAAAAAAATTACTTTCCTTACCTATCTTTTTGATAGTTGGTTGTCTCAGACTATTTAACCAATGTGGCTCTATTGGTTTTGGCTGGGATAAAGTTAATTTTCTTCATAGCAGTTTCTATGGTGCTATGTTTTGGATGTGCTTACATCAAGGTCTTTTCTGGTTCTCAAACCATCCCACCAGCAAGGAAGCCAGGAGTGCACAAGACGTTGGGAGCGAACATAGCCAGGACAGCTGACTCCAATGACCCAAGGGATATCCCATGCTATATAATGCTGTGCCCAGGGGGCACAAGGAGAAAAAGGAAGATGGGGTGACATTGGGAGTGATTGTGTTTGTCTTCCCAAGTTGCTGTTAGCTGTGGTGGGACCTTATTTTTGGGGGTTGACCAAACACCTTCCTGCCCATGGGAAGTGGTGGATGAATGACTTGTTTTGCTTTGCTTGCGTGCATAGTTTTGCTTTACTTTTAAACTGCCTTTATCTCAACACACAAATTCTTGCACTTTTAGCTTTCTGATTCTCTCCCTCATCCCACGGTGAGGGAGTCAGCAAGTGATTGGGTGGTGTTTTGCCAACCACTGGCATTAAACCATGACAGAGGCAAATTCTTAAAATGAGTGAGAGGCAAATTCTTTAAAGGAGTGTGACTGATTTGCAGTGGGCAGTGATTTAAATACTGTTTTCCATGGACTTCTGTCTAGCAATGCAGACCAGGACCCCAGCATGAGCCAATGTATTCTTGAGGGTTTCACCTTCTCATGTGTAAATTCCTTTCAAGTGAGCAGGTGATAGGGTCTACCACAAGTATGGTTATTTTTTAATTCAGCCTTTATTGTAATACAGTGGATGCAGTATACCTACTCAAGCAATGCATGAAAAGAGAGCAAGATTTTTGGATGTGGACTTTACAGTGTCTATGCTAGAGCACACATGCAATAATGTGCTTGGTTTTTTACTGCCCTTCATATCAGTTTCATAGGCAGAACAGCTGTATATTGTCTGCTGACGTTTTTATGGGGAGTTATATTGGATGACTGTGGGAACTATGTTATGACATTGTATTACCTTCTGAAAGTGGTACTATTACTTATGTCAGGGTAGATTACTTTGTAGTCTGTACACATTCCTTACTGACTGGAAAGATAATGATTCAAAGATCATTTTATGCTTTAAAAGGAACTTCTTTGTATGCCAACAGGAAAGTAGTGGTTACCTTTTTGTCATCTGATCTTGTCTTGGATCTTCATTGAAAGGCCTGAGACACTAAATCAGGTTTACGTCAAAGAAACTGAGTACCTAACCTTACTTATTTGAGGTCTTGTATGAAAATAGTTCATTTTTAATGATTTGAAAAATGAGATATGTGAATCTATAGTTAAAACCTACTACAGACTGGCCCAGTCTACCTGAATGTTAGTTGTAGGATGTAGCTAGTTGTAAAATGTAGCTTGTAGCTAGCTGTCCATACATAACAGGCTAAACATAAAGTGTTCCAGCTACTGCTGTTGCTAGTTCTGGAAGATGTTCAGTATTCAGCCTCGAATTTATTATTAAAAATCACTAATCTTCGATTTGCTAATCTTTTTCTTCAGAATAACTGCACTAAAAACATACAACAGGCATTGTATTAAGGCCAGCTGATGATTGTTTTTCTTGTATTTATCCCCATCTGTAAGCCCTGCTTTCTGACATTGGGACTCTGAGAGCATTTCACTTGTGTGGGGGAAAAAAATCCCACAAAAACCCTATGCTATAATTAGGTTTTTACATAAGCATGTAAACACCTTCTGGTTGGGTTCATTCCAAAGTGGAGAAGTAGCTTTTGATGTGTTTGATAGTACCTGGGAAGGGGAAGAAGGTGACACATCTCATCCACTGTGAGTATGAACAAATTAGTTGTAGGAATATGGCATACAGATATATGCGCGTTCTCAGATTCATTGCTGCCACCTGGAAAATTGTAAATCTGATTGTGACATTTGCTTGAGAGATGGATCTGAGGTCTGTTGGATGATTGTGATGACATTTCTTACAATTTGTTTGGCACAAGAGACAGAACTGAGTTCTGGCTCAGAACAACACAAGCACTGTACTCCGTCTTCCAAAACATGCCAGTATGGCTGCAATGAGATGATGGCATTGCTACTCCCCATTCTGTTTGAAGTTGTGTGGCAACATCTTGAGAGTTCAGTTGGCTGTAGAGATGGGTAGAATCTGTGGGAATTATTTGACTACTAATTTGCCCAGTTCTTACCCACTCTTCCTCCTTTGCCTGATGCAGTAAGTTTTCCTCTGGGAAACCTTTCCTCCAAAGACTGAAATTCTTCTTCCATAACTTTCTAACTTGTATTGTAAAACTTTTGAAAGCTTAGCCTGGAAATGTCACTTTTCTGCTTGAGAAACCTTGTTTTTGGAATATCCAATTCTGGTGTGTAGTAGGAGGATTTATGCTTGCTGACAGAGGTAACTGCTGAGGCATGGCAAAATACATTTTCTTAAAAATTCAGCATTTTTTTCGAGGTAAGGAAAGAAATAATATGAGTAAATGAAGTGAGGAATGTTTATGAATTAGATGTGATATAAAGAAATGAATTCTTACTCAGCAGCCTGAATTGCTGCAAATGTTACTATATTAGAACTGAATGTCATGGATGCCCTTGTCAATATTAAATCTTTGCTATAAATACTATTTCTTGCATATATGCTAGGAACATGGTGAATTCTTCAAAGGAACTGAACTAATCTGTAAGCAAGCATGCTCTTTAAGACTGCATATGGTAGTGTAGGCTATTCTTCTTAAAGAGAATTAAAGAACAGTCAGCTTCTTGTAGAATTTTAAGTGTGAATGAGTTATTTCTTATTCATTTGCTTTCTGCTTCATGAATGTTATCTTTGCCACATGTCTGTGACATTAATCCCATAATGGATTAATCTTCCTGGTTAACTCAAAAGGCATCAACACTTGCAGTCTTAGCCAGCCTTCCTACACGTGAAAGGCCTGGGAAAGTTATGGACCGTGTTTGACTCAGTCTGTTGTCCAGTTCTAGCAGGTTGTTTTTGGATGGAGCGTTATCACTTTAGTGGTTGTATAAACTCTGGCTACAACACCATTGCAAGAGCAACGTCAGTTGGTACTTTTCAGAAGTCCTTAATACCATAAGTGAATCAATAATAGCAGTTCTTGCATATTCTTGGAAGGGATTTGGAAGAAGAGGTTCCCAATAAATGGACTAATGGTGAAGTTTAGTTGATCCTCTGAACTATTTGTCATTTAAAATTGTAAGTGAAGAAAGAAATAAATTTTCACTGGGAGATTTACAATAACACAATGCTTTTTATCAGAAGGAAAAAAATCCTTTACTACTTTATTCTATTGTGTCTAAATGTAAGAAAATATATACTTGTTAAGCTCTGATTTTTTTGGTTTTTTTTAATAAAATGATAAGCAATAAAAACATAATACATTATCTCAACATTATTTTTTTCCTCTAACTTGGTTCTGTGCTCTTTCAATTTCTGAGTTCTCAGTCCCCGAATTCAGTGTTACTGCTCAAATTGTTGGTCCTGGTGCATGGAATCAATAACTCATTATTCTTCTGTTTTCAGTGAACCTATGTCTTGCTGAGAGAGATCTATTTTTCAAATATGAAATCCAAATAGAAATGATGATTGGTGTGTTAAATGTGTCACGTTGGTGGGAAAGATTTTGGAAACATAAAAATCATTTCGAAATGTAAGAATGTGTGGGCAGAGAGATTCCTGAATTATTAAAGTAAGATGTATTTATTGGCTTGATTATGATCAAGCATAAGAAATCCTCTGGTGTTCTGTCCTTTTTGTTTTGAAGTGGATCATGTTGTAACTTAATTTTGGAGTGGAAAAAAAAAAAGGCTAAACTCTCCCTTCAGGAATTGAAAAAACTGTATCTGAAACTTCCTTACTTATTGCTAGAGTACATTGGTGCTGTCTTCCATTTATGCTAATTTGCTGGCAAGATCATGATGATGTGAACACTTAACAAACCAAACTTGAAAAATCTTTATGAAATAATAGCTTGGTTCAGGAAGGAGCAGTGGAATAATAAACAAATCTAAGAAAATTTGTATTTAACTGCCATCTCTGTAGCTAAGTTTTTTGTAGCATGTGGAACTGTGGTTTTCAGCTTCTCCCAGTTTGTGAACCCTTATGTACTTTTTTTTAATGAGGATGATCAAGTTGATGAGTCTGAAATCAGTGTTTTGGCCATGTGTATAACTCTCGTTAAATTCACCCTGGAATTCATGCTGGGAGATGGTTAAGTGGGAAGGAGTGCTGTGAAAGCTATCAGCACATCCTCATAGAGGTGTGATTTACAGTCCTCTGGAAGCACATACCCAATGGTCTTATGGAAATAGATGTCGTGTATGGGTGACCAGTTTTTAAGAGAAAGCAAATGAACATGAAAAATAAAAATCAGAATATTAAGTGAGGCTGTAAAAATAATTAAAGGTGTGTTCCAAATTTGAGATTAGGGGCAGCAATAGTGGCTTACCTGTTATTCCAGTTGTGATCCTACTACGATTTTGGGAAAGATCAACACTTATCAATAAAGACATGTAGGTAAACAGGAGAGAGAATGTAAATAGCTTGTAGATAGTATTTGTGAATTTAACATTTTTTCAGATTCAGTTGTATTCATAGGTACAACTGTTAAAATGTTTCAGTCAACTGGCAAAATTACTTAAACCAAAATCTTCCTTTTCTTTTCCTGTTTTCCCCATTGTTTTTAAGTGCTGTTATTTCTTTGACTTTTGCGGGAGGAAAATGCAGGATACAAGTAAGGCAGCTCTATGAAAAGCTTGGACATGTTTCTTGCCTTCTGAATGTAGTATGAAACTGCAGTTGACTGGCATTTTAGTCCCTTACTACTCTGCTCTACCAGCTCAAAAAAAAAAATCTTGTCTTGCTGTCTTACTAGAAGAACAATTTGTGTCTTAGGAGTTTAACCAGTAAAAGATTTACCTTAAGGCTTTACAAAACTTAAGAGTTAATTAAAAGTATTGGCTTGAGTTACTGGTCCTTTTAATTGTACTTTTCTCCTCGTTGAATATGCAACATTTGAATTTAAAGTTGGGGTTTTTTGTTTGTTTCTTGCTTACTGCCTAGGCTGTACCCTGTCAAGTCAGTTAAATTATTATCATTTGTGTGTACTTTCAAGTTGTTTTTAGGATGTGTTTTATCTCTTCTGTATAGTTTAGCTGACAAGGTGCTTTAAAGAAGTTACTTGTATCACATTTTACAACTGATCACTGTTTCTGTGTTTTGTGAAGACAAACTGGGATGAATTCATTCATTTCTCTCAGTGAATAATCCTATACCATGATTCAGATAGTCTTTCTAATAACTAAGTCTTGAATTCAGTATATATAGTTACTGGTAGGTATCTCCAACATAATCTGCCTAAGTCACTATCAGACTCTGGTTTAGTTAGCGTTGGGTTGTTTTTTTCTGTGATTCTCTGTGCTATTTTTGTTGTTATGATGTCATTTTTTCTCTTGTAGAAAAGAGAAATGCTACACTATCTTACTAATGAGAATGAATAAGCATTCATTATGAAAATTCACAAGACTTATGGTATTTGCAAGTGTTGTTTTTACACAACTTGCTACTACAGTGCTCCTAAATAACAACAAACAAACAGCTCTGTGAATTACACAATAAAAATGCCAGGTAATATTTTGTTGCTTGGAACTCCATTCCAAGGTCCACAGCTTTGTTGGATCGCTCGCATTGACTCTTTGGAACAGCTGTAACTTAGCTGTCTTCTGCAAGGACAGATATTGAAAGATCTTAAGGGAAAAAGTGGCTGTTTACTTATAAAATGTATTTCTGGCAATGAATTCAGGCAATGTTTTTTTCCATTCACCAGTGCTTCTCTATTCCTTTATAGCCATGGGTTTTTTTTTTTAGAACAGCAGCTGCTTGTATTGTACCAGAGCTGCCAAAAGCCTGTTAAACACTCCTATGTAACACAAAAATTTCCAGAAAGCTTATTCAGAAGTGCTGTAGAATATTTTCACCTACAACTTGAACATCTTTGTATCTTTGCACTAGTTAATCACTGAATAACTGTAGAGTATGTAATTTATGGGTGTGTTTGACCTTGCAGGTGCCAGACAGCTTCCTCTTTCCCAGTTTCCAATTATCTCTACTTGCCTTATGTATTTCAACCCATAGACACGATTCTGAATCCTGTTTTAACATCATACAGCTGGCCACCTTGAACAGTCTCCCCAAACCATCAAAAATCACTTGGATTGGTGACTCTGCTCCTAGAAAGGGAGAGTAGAGCAGTTTTTCCTAGCTAATTTTGTTTGTATTTGAGAGGTGGGGGACATAGGGAGTAAGTGAGCTCATGCTAGGGAGAGAAATGTGCATCATGGTGGATTGGAAGGAGTTTCTGCCTTTCTTTGGGGAAAGCTTGTTGCAGGGTTGTCTGTGGGAAGCACTCTTCTCTGTCACCCTGCAATATTGGTATCAGCATAGTGTTGGAAAAAAGCTCTCCTCAGGGTAATAATTGGCTGCAAGTATGGCACTGCCCCGACCACCTCTGTGACAAGGAACAGCAAATAAATTGTATCCCCTTGTCAGTGGCAGCAAGTGAACTCTTACCATCGCGAGACAACTTGACAAAAGAAAGCTTTCTCCTTTTTCTCTGCATGATATAATTGTTCCAAACATATGTAAGCATTACCCCCCGCTCTAAAGCAGGCCGTAGTCCAGATTAGGGTAGAGTGGAAAGGAGAAAATTAATGTTAAAGCATTTAGAGAGGGCTTAATTTGCTGTTCCAGCTCAACTGAGTCCCCGCGGCTGCCTCAGTGCCCTGCACTGACATGCCATAGGGCTGCAGGGCATCACTGCTACCCCAGCAAGTGCAGCTGTAAGCTCAGCCCTGAAAGGCACTCTCACACCAGGCAGATTCATGTTCGTCCAGAAGAAGTGAGCAAAAATTCTGGGAGAATTTTTCATTTTACACAGCCCAAGAACAGGACTTGTTCTCTTTTGTATGTGTCTTGCATTAAAAGCATTTTAAATTTAGCTGTCGAAGTAGAGTGCTTTTTAGGGTGCATTTTAAGTAACAGACTTTAAAGTTCAATGTGTGCCTAGCAAACGCAGAAGCTACTGTCTTCTCTGAAAGTTTCCTTGAAATTTTATGAAGTTTGCAGTTATGTATACTTTCCCTAAAATTTAGAGACAACCATGCATCCACCTTGCTCTTCTTTGGGTGTAGCAGTTGGTTTGGTTTTTCTGTGTTTTTTTTCTTTTTTTTTTTTATTTGTTGTTTTTTTTCCATCCTCAATAATTAAAAATGTTTTAATGGTGACAAGTCATAAACTCATAGAATGGCTTGGGTTGGAAGGGGCCTTAAAGACCTTTTAGTTCAGCCCCCCTGCCAAGGGCAGAGATGCCACCCACTAGAGCAGGTTGCTCGGGGCCCTTTTCAACTTGGCCTCGAACACTTCCAGGGATGGGGCACCCACAACTCCTCTGGGCAAACTGTTCCAGTACTCTCACTGCCATTTGAGTGGTCATTCTGAACTAAACTGGACTGCTCCTTGGGTAGTATTAATTTTCATATTTTTGAATTTATTAGCCCTGTGATGACAAATTCAACTTATTCTCTCTAGCTATTTGTATGAATTTTTTTTAAGGTACTCTTCCCAGTGCCACAGCTGCATCTAGAAACCCTTTAAAGAGTATTCAAGGCAACCTTGTAATTAACTGTAACTGACTATATTTGATCACTTTTTTTCCCCGAGACATTATTCTGCAAAGTGTGGAAGAAGTTCTTCCAGGTAGCTCTCTTGAAGGCCGGTCCCGTGTCATGCTGGTTCAGACTGTTTGAGCAATGGTTTTCTGTGATTGAAGGTATTCTGTGTGTAGACCGACAGAACGCACACAAGAATTTACTTCTAAAATTTTTAAACAAATCTAATGGACATCTGCCATCTTAAAATGATGGAGTAAGTTTTCTCTACTTGGTAATGGGACAACTCAATTTATAAAAGAGGATTGTTTTTTTTTTTGTTGCTTTTGTGGTAGAAGAGAATTATCTGTTTAAATGTGGTGTTTGGAAGCCAGGCAAAGGCATGGTGAGAGAGGAGAGCAGAACACAGGAGTAGATACCTTTCTTAAGGACCAGAACAACACCGTGGTTATGTGAGCAAAATATCTCTGAAAAATTATAACTGTTCCAGCAATAGTTGAACAAATCTTTTCCTATACTTCAGTTCACTGAGGGCTCTAAAGCATAAGGACTCAGCTTACACTTTGCAATTTTGCTGTGTCTGGAGCCAAGAAAGCAAAGTGTGTCGACATTTCCTTTTCTTACCATTCTGTAATTTTCTAATCCCCGCAAAAGATTGACTGTTCAATTTAGGCTCCTTGATATACTTTTGAGGAGAATTGTCAGTTTCCAAAGGATGTGATTGCCCAAGTCTTAAATATTTAGGAAACCAATGCCTCTGGAAATGAAAGTCCTCCTTCTTTTGGATAAAAGAAATGGATTATCAGGGAGTATTATCAACATGCTGCATTTATTTTTAGAAAACAGGAATTTTGCTTCCAGCAATGTGCAGTTATGGGCTCAGTACTAGTAAATCTTTCCTATTATATATAAGGAAGGTTATTTGGTTTAGTGACAAATAGATTTCATCAGGTTCCTGCCTCTTATTTTTGTCAGATCTGTGCTGTCCAAGGGGAAGGCATTGTGGACACACTTGCCAAAACATGACAGCAGATGCTTTTGCAAATTAGGTTTTCCCAAAGTAATGCAACAGCATGAATCAGCTCACAAAAGTATTACAGAAAAAAAAGCAGAACTTTATTCAAGTATGTGTACCAATAACATGTGCCATAAAAGATGATAATTTTGACTTTATGTTGACATAAATCACTTACTGGTGAGCAGTACCTTTTTGTGAAGGTGGCATCATAAGTGTAGGCAATAACTGATTGGAAAGGTCATTTGATAAACCAAAAACTTCAGGCACCTGTTTATTACTGACATTCTTCTTTCCTCTCTCAAGTAGAAAACAATCTTCTGTCACTATCAAATCTCCATATAAATTGCTAAGAGTAGCCAAATACCTTGGTTTCAAGACCTGAGGGTATTCCCCTTTTTGTCTGCAGTTTCCAGATCCTGTAAGGCAGAGCATGTGCTTCCAATTGGTGCAGCCACTCAATACAGACACAAATTGTTGTACAGAGATTAAAACAGATGGGAAAAACACTTTTGGGGACATCCTCAGAAAACATGAACAAATCTACTGGGCTGCCCTGATTCTTCTCTCTAGCTAATTTGGTTTAATGTGTGCTCATGGAACAGATCCACGTATTCTCACTCAGCTCATAGGAATGGTATTATTAATGGGATTATCTGGGTACTGCTGGTCTTGGAAGATCTGTCTCCCAAAAGATTCCCCTACTTTCCCCTCCAATCACCAACTGAATTTTGGGCATTTTTTGCACAACTGCCCCTTAAACATGTTAAAATCTATGTATCCCCTAATGTGCTTTCAGAAACATGTTAGCCTGTTGATGTTATCCATTTATGTCCAGCAATTTCTTATGTCACCTCAGGTAGTTACCCATAGTTAGTAACTCAGTTACCTAAATTAGTTGGCTCAGTTAGGTAACACCTGAGACAGGGACTAGTCATCTGTCTGCAACATTAACAAGTCCTTTTTTCCCTTCCTTTTGTGCTGACTTCTATGCATGATACTAAAGGTCTTGGCTAAATTCCAGGCAGTTGTTGAAGAACATCTCTCACATGAGGCTATCTGATCTGCACTTTAATGTATCAAGTAAATACCATTTTGTCATGGGTTTAGGAATGGTACTTCTAAATGCAGTGCTTCCACTGAGACTCTCCCAAACCACATGCTGCTATCTTGCCCTCTTCCCCACCCTTCCCTTCCCAGAAGATCATGAGTTGAGAGAACAATTTATTGGAAACAAATGAGATAAGAAAACGAACAGTAACAGCCACAATATTAATAACAAAAGTGTACAAAATAGAGGGTGATTTACATGCAAAAATGCTCACCATGTACGCTGAGACAATGAATGATGGTAGATGGCTTTGGTCCTACCCTATGCTTCCAGGCATAAGGCATCCAGAACTTCTCTGGGCAACCTGTTCCAGCATCTCACCACTCACAGTAAAGAATTTTTTCCCAATATCTAGTCTAAACCCTACTCTCTTCCTGTCTGAAACCAGTCACTCTCCTTCTGTCACTACATGCCCTTGTAAAAAGTCCCTCTTAGTCTTTCTCAAAGGCTCCCTTCACGTACTGGAAGGCTGCAATCAGGTCATCCCAAAGCCTTCTCTTTTTCAGGATGAACAAACCTAATTCTCTCCTCTTTTCCTCATAGGACAGGTGCTTCATCCCTCTAATCAGCTTGGTGGCCTCCTCTGGACTCATTCCAACAGGTCAATGTCTGCCTGTGTGGGGGACCCCAGAAATGGATGCAGTGTTCCAGGTGGGATCTCACCAGAGCAGAGCAGAGGGGCAGAATCCCCTCCCTCATCCTGCTGGCCATGCTGCTTTGGATGCAGCCCAGGACATTTGGCTTTCTGGGCTGTGAGTGCACATGGCTGGGTCGTGTCCAGCCTCTCCTCCACCAGCACCCCTGAGTCCTTCTCAGCAGGGCTGCTCTCCATCTGTTCATCCCCCAGCCTCTGTTGATACCAGGCGCTGCCTTGACCCAGGTGCAACACCTTGAACTTGGTCTTGTTAAACTGCATGAGATTTCTATTGGCCCATTTCTTGAGTGTGTCCAGGTCCCTCTGGAGGGCATCCCATTCTACAGGTGTGTCAAGTGCTTTACTCAGATTCCTGTCATCTGCAGATTTTGAGGGTGAATTCAGTTCTGTTGTCTATGTCATTAATGGAGATTTTAAATAACATTGGTCTCAATACAGACCCCCAAGGGACACCACTCGTCACCATTATCCACTGGGACTCTGAGCCATTGACCACTACCCTCTGGATGTGACCATCCAACCACATTCTTATGCATCTAACAGTCCATCCATCAAACCCATTTCTCTCTGATTTAGAGAGAAGGATGTTGTGGGGGACAATGTCAAAGGCTTTACAATATTTCAGATAGATGACAAGCACTTCCCTAGTCCATGGATGTAGTTACTCCGTCATAGAAAGTCACTAGGTTGGTCAGGCAGGACTTGCCCTTGGTGAAGCTGTGCTGGCTGTTGAATAACAGCATTGAAACAGATTCTCTGGATCACATTTATTGGTATAGTGTCCAATATTGATACTTCAGGTTTAGTTTATGGCATCTGGAAGTCAGAGAGAGAATTATTTAATATGTTTAGAAATCCAGGTGATTCTAAATCAAGCTACCATTTAGGCTCTAATACTGTTCTGTTTCATATATCACAAAGTTAGACTAAGCAGAACACAAATTAAGAAAATGAGTATCAGAGGAAATCATTGAATATTTGATATGTCTCTTTTGGTTGTGAAGGGAAGGCTGAGGAAGGAGGATTGAGAGAGAACAATTGGAATAAATAGTCAAAAAATCAGTATTTTGTTTAAAAATAGTACATAATTATGTATTTATTCTAAAAATATGAAAAATCTACATGACATTTAGTAAGTAAGCAGATTTCTTTCAACAGATGTGAGGATGCTCTTCATCTAAATTGTGTAGCATTGTATGATATTGCTTGGCATTCAATATCTTCCTGTAATTATTATTGAGATTTGTACTTCCTTGCTTGTTTAGAGAAATTTTGTGGTTTATTTGTAAAACTTATATTCTCAAGATCTCTTTAATGGCCTTACATATCTTCATGTAAGCTTTATGTACCATATGACAGAAACTGCTTCTGAAGATCCAGATTTCCTTTTCTTTTTTCTTTTTTTATTTTTAAATCCTGGACCTTGACTATAGAAAATTCCCAATGATGTATTACTGGGTATATGAATATTGCACAAAAAAAGTGTGATGTAGAAATGTTAGCCTAGTGGAGAATACACCACTTTCTCAGATTTTAAAGAGAATATTTATTTTTCAGTGTGGCTATGCATTTCCCTAGATACCTACTCAGGAGCAGGTGCTTTCTGTCTCTCTCTATCATCTACTTCCTTAAATTCGAGTATCTGAAATGACCAGAGAAATAAAGGAAGATAATACTGTTTCAAACAGCTTTTCAGCAGCAAAATGGGATGAGTCAAAATCTTTCCTGAGTTTGGTTTAATCTAATTTGCTTAATTAGCTGAAGCTGGTTTTGGTTGAGGTTGGAGGTAGAATAAGTACACAGCTATCACCTGTGAACTTAGATTAGACTTGACTCAGTTTCTAGCAAAAAGAGCTTCTTCATAGACCATTTCACTTTAAATTATTCTTTTACAGGAAAGCAACAATCAATGTTTTTCACTGTTAGTGAAGTAACAAAAATTATATGTGCCCACATCTTCTCGTTAATTATATGTCTCTAGCACTTTAGTTTTCTACCTTTAAATTGCTTCAGTTCAAATATAACAGTTCTTTTAATACTTTACTTTCAATACTTTACTTTACACTGATCTTTTTGAAATATTGTCAACTTGAGAATGTTGGGTACATGATGCAATAATGACAAATGTTTAAATATTAAATAAATATGAATAGTAAAACTTAGCACTTCACATAGCTTTGACTCTCTACTTCTAAGCAGTAAAATAGAACATGACACTGCAGATTGACAAAATAATGGATTTTGTTTTTTCTAGTATGTAAGTACAGGTTAGTTACTGCATTGATTAAACAGATTACCTAGAAATTCTAAATTGATTTTTTTTTTAAGATCCTCCATATCTATGTGCTTATATTACATGAGGTTATAGAAGATCCAGAAGTAAAGAACATATGTTTTAGACAAATACGTCACTTTTCATAATATGAACAAGGCTTGGTTTTTACAGGCTGGAGAAAATTTCTGCCACAAGAGGGGTAAATAATTAATTTAAATGGTTCTAAGAACACTTAGATGCAAGGATCCAGTATGCAACCTCTAATCTCCATCAAGTCAATGCAAACTGACCACTAAAATTACTAGGTTCCTGCGGGACACAGATGAAATGCTGCAATATGAGCACATTATTCCATTCAATGGGAACATTTCAATCTTTCTCATTCCAGAAGGAGCACTCTATTTCTCAGTGGTCATGAATGTATAATACAAGGGAATATTCATATTCATTATTTAGGAAAAGAATGTTCTTTGCATTATGGGGAAACCTGAATTATATCAGTTTGTGGATCAAAATAGTCATATTCTTGATGAGTTTTTTCAGGACCTATGTATTTGAGAGAGCAACCCATTAAAGAAACCCGTCTGTAGTACTGCAGTACATCAGTGTATTTGTGGAAGTACAGACATCAATAAGTTAAGATTTCCATTTACATTTTTAAATAAGTGTGGTGGGTTGACCATGGCTGGATGCCAGGTGCCCACCAAGGCTACATTATCAGTCCCTTCTTCAGCTGGACAGGGCAGAGAAAATATAATCAGAGACCCATGGGTTAAGATAAGGACTGGGAGAGATCAGTCACCTGTTACCATCATGAGCAAAACAGACTTGACGTGGGGAGATTAGTTTAATTTATTGTCAATCAAATTAGAGTAGGGTAATCAGAAATAAAACATCTTCACCCCACCCCTCTCTTCTTCCACCCTCAACTTCACTCTTTATTTTTCCTACCTCTCCCCCTCCAGTGGAGCAGAGGGTCAGGCAATTGGGTCAGTTCATTACACATTGTCTCCACCCCTCCTTCCTCCTCAAGTGGAGGACTACTCACACTCCTCCCCTGCTTCAGCGTGGGGTCCTTCCATGGGGTGCAGTGCTTCAGGAACAGGCTGCTCCAGTGCAGGCTTCTCATGGGGTCATAAGCCTTGCCAGCAAACCCGCTCCAGTATGGACTCCTCTCTCCATGGGGCCACAGGTCCTGCCAGGAAACTGCACCAGTGCAGGCTTCCCATCGGGTCACAGCATCTACCTGCTCTGGTGTGGGGTTCGCCATGGGCTTCAGGGACATAGCCTGCCTCACCATCCTCTGCACCATGGGCTGCAGGGGAAGCTCTGGAGCAACTCCTCGCTCTGGTTCTTCACTAACCTTGGCATCTGCAGAGCTGTTTTTCTCACACATTGTCACTCCTCTCTTCAGCTGCATGTTCTCATGCAGTTTTTCCCCCTTCTTAAATACATTATCCCAGAAGTGCTACCGTTGTGCTACCATCTTGGGCATACTCAGGACAAAGCCCTGGACAACCCACCCTTGTTGACTCCCCTTGAGTAGAGGGCTGGGACTATATTATTTTGAGAGGTCACTTTCTAACCTCAATGATTGTGTGATTCTGGTATCTCTGTTCATAGCCATCAAAATTATTTTCATTCATTTTTTTATCTACTGCATCTTATAGTTCAATTAACATATGCATTTAAAGGCAATTTTTTCTTGTACTTGATGAGAAAGATTTTGTTATTAAGGAACAGAAGTCATCTGGTATGTGCAGAACAATTCACAAGAGAAACGCTGGGTTTTTTTCTGTCTACATGCAGCGTTCTGAAAATGTAAATTATTTCTACAGCTTCTTCTTTGTAGGACTTTAGTAGAGATGTTTCATCTGCTAGAGTAAGCTATCTAGAAAAATTAAGGTGCATTCGTTCTCTGAATTTGTTACATTATTTACATGTCAAAATGTAGACTGCATACCTACAAGCAAAATACATGCAGTAGCTTGAACACTTTTCTGGTTTTCATGCTTTCTTGCTTGAAAAAAAAAGAAAAAAAATCAGATGATGATACCTCATATTCCTTCTTAAGAAGAAACAACATTAAGCAAAATTTTACAAAGTGCAAACCACTTCTATAAAGATGGGGAATTACTCTTATTTCTTCTCCGTTCTGAAGTCAAAGGGTTAATTTATTGTGACAGATAGGACGGGCTAGAAAAGTGAATTCAAGCCAAAAGTTAGAAAGTTTGTTTAATCATAGCTTTGTTATTTATATATTTAGGATTTGAAAACATCCTGGAGACTTTCACATATTCATTGGGCAGATTTGTGTCAAAGAGGTGATTGCAAGTTACCAGCACCAGCCACCTTGAAGGCAAGATGTCATCGGTAACCCCTTTGATCCTTGAAGATGTGTCATTCTCTTGCTACACGTGGCATTCAAAATCAACAGATGTGGCCACTTTGGAATATGTACAAGAGGAGCTGATGAAGTATTAAAACTATACATTTAAGCTTTAAGAACATCAGTAGTTTACAGATACTAGGTCTGCCCCTGAGAAAGAGATAGAAGTTTAATTTTTCCCTTTTGAGTACAGAGAGTCTTACATTTTCATATCCTTATTTCTAGCAGTTCACAGCTCTGTGCAGGTGACTTCTTGTGGGGCAGCAAGAAAATACCTTTCACTGGGGATTACTCTAAAAGCTAGGTGCTAGTTTGCAAGGTGACAGATGTTTTTAATGCTGAGTAGAGAGCAGGTGTTTTTAGAGGAGAAACATAAATCACAGAAATATTATTGTTTTAAAAGAAAGAGAAGAACCTAGAGTATTTCCTGAGAAATGTGTTGGTCAAGCATCCACCTTATTTTCTAAGATTTAGCTTAATAAAATGGACATACAGAAATTAAAGCTTTTCCAGTTGTGTTTTAGTTTTAAATCACTATATTCTAGGTATGTGAGTCATAAGCAGCATTACTTTGGCCCAATTACCAATTAATTGGCAATAAAAGTAGCTACAGGGAGAATGAGAATTTCTGAGAGGACAGGAGGTTTTTCTGAAAAAAATAAGTACCTAGTGAGAAACACATGAAGAATGTGGTACATCATTACTGCTACTGCAGTTAATATTGATGTTTTAATTGGTTGTATTAATAGCTAAAATGTATGGCACTTATTCCAGGTGCAGGAATTATTACTTGCAGTTATAATGAATAAAAATTAAACTTGCAGTTATAATGAATAAGAGAGTTCTTGAAAGTGGCTTTTAGCTGAAGGCTTCAAAGTAGACACCTTTATGTCATGTAAGTTGATCAACAGGACAATCACTGCATAGAGTTTAGCATTGTCCCTTCTCTCCAGGTATGTGAAATTAATTACTATATGCTAGTGTTTGGCACCTCTCTCTAAATGGAAATAGGTTTCTCCGTATTTGCATGGTTTAAGCAAAATGATGAAAATAAATTGTGCATAGAGCTCATGTCTTTTCAGAGGTAAAATAAAAAAAAAAAGAAAAACAGAAGTGGAGAGAAAAGCAAAGCCTCAGGGAAATAATAATTCACTAGCAGATAATCTGCTTAAAATTTTCACAAAAGTTTTCAAGGTAAAATGCATTTACTGTTAGCAGGGTAATTTTTTTTCTTATTATACTATATAGATACAACAGGCTAAAATCTATTAGCATGAAAAGTTGTGTGCTTTATTTTTTGATTGAAGTATGGAATGACTGCCTCACTCTTGAGCCATGAATATATGACTGTATAGGTCTTGTCTAATAAGTGAATTTAAGATTAGCTCAGTTGGTTGGGGCATGGTGCTAATAACACCAAGGTTGTGAGTTTGAGCCCTGTATGGGCCATTCACTTAAGAGTTGGACTCTTGATGATCCTTTTGGTGGATCCCTTCCAGCTCAGAAGATTTTGTGAAAATTGTTTTTGCACAATTATTCTTTATATGTTTAATCTTTCAGAAGAGTGCTTGCATAATTGTAAAAGGCTTCATTGATGGTTGTATTTTTGCTTTGTTTTTTTTGCAAAATGTCCAGCCCATCCAGATGCACGTGGATGTGTGCATATTGTGCATATCCAAAAATACTATTTTGTATGGTAAATATAATATCCATTGTTAGACCTTCAGAATTTCAGGTTTTTATATTTGAGCAGCCCCCTTTTCATAAAAAGTCTTTGGTTTTCTGAAATAAGGTATACTTTGTTCTGAACAGCACTAGTTGCAAATCTGTTCTCAGAAAAAGCATTAGGATCTGTGAAGCCATGGCACTGGCTCTGATGACTTAAATGCTGCTTCTTTCTACTCTGACATGATGCTGACTTGTCTTGTGATTTGGCGGCTTAAAGAAAACTATATCATGTCCTTTAAAATTACTGTGATGATGCAGGTACAGAATTTCTAGAAGTATGTTGTAATGGTTGCAATTTAATATCTTTAGCCTGATTCACCTTAACTTCTCTAGACCTGCATAAAAAGGCGGTATTAGTACTTGGCTGCATTTTATTCTGATTTTTGAAACATTGGAGGAAATGGAAAAGAAAGGTCACTTTAATATACAACCCTTGATTTGGAGACATTGTAATCATTAGATACAAAGCTCAGTATTTTCTGTGTAATGTAGCTGGGAAGATATTATAGTGAGAAGACATTTCTCCATGAAGCTGTAGTGGGTGCTTGCATTGCCTGTGCATCTTAATATTTCAAACTAATGTTTCTTTAAAAAAAAATTGTTTTTTTAATCAGAAGTATTGAATGAATTATTAGCATATTTCTTATGTTGTTGTATGTCCAATGCTCACAATGTTTGATCTTTCTGCTTGATTGTGGTAAAACTGAGATATAATTGTGAAGAAGTAAAAAAAAAAAGTAATTTAAAAAACAAAAGTGTTTTTTTTAAATTAAAAAATTTACAAAAGATGAAACTTCTGACATAACTGAGAAATTTAAAGTCAGTGCACCAGTACGATTTTAAATTAACACTGTAAATCTTGCAAATTGGAACCCAAAATGCAGAAATTGTTTGCCCTCTGTTCCTCCACATCCATTTGTGTGGATTGAATTAATGTTCTTGCTGAATTTATTTTGCAGTTCTTACTCCATTTAGTAGTGAGAAGTAAGTGCTATGTGCAATCTAGGCAGCATACATATTTTAGTGTCTTAGTTTAAGCTATAATAGAGTAGAAACTCTTCAATCCCTTCCAAGGTGGTCAGCAATACGCAGATGGACCCAAGGACATTATATTCATTTATTCATAAAAGTGGGTTTTATTAATGTTGAGGCTGTGTAGAGTAGCTTCTGAAACTTGTCAGTTAGCCATTAGAAATTGATATTAATTGAGATGATTTCTTGACTGAGAATGTAATGAAGCTTTAAGTTCATTGAATCCAAACACCTTTGATTTTGTTTTGCAGTCTCCAAGTGGAGTAAAATGAAACCAAGTGAAACAGTGGATCATCAGTGATATTACAAAGCAGCCCAACAGGCATGGAGAATGCTGTTTGTGCCATGTCATATAAAAGAAGTTGTACTCTTTGCTTTTGGGAGATCAAGACAGTATCCATCTTCTCTCTGTAATCAATTTATTTGCAAGACTCAGTCTCTGAATTGGCAAAATCAGTTATTGCCAAAGCCTTTCATTTGCCTCACTGGAGTGCACATGCTGGTGTCTGAAAAGAATTCTAGCCAGTAGTACATCTACAAAACAGCTGAGAGTCTATTTTATTGATGATCCTGAATTTGCACAATGTTTATATTGCAAACTGGTGGAGGGATAGAAAATCTGGTTTATTACTGGCAGAGAGCACTTACCCAGACGTTCCTAACTGTGTTAACCCTGTTTCAATAGTGCAGAATTTATTGTAGTGACTAAGACAGCTGAGGCTCAGATTTGACATTACAGCTTTGAAGACAAGGTGTTTGCTCTTGTGTCTTGTTTTGAAACAGAAAATTTGTCGGGAGGGGAGGCGGTGCGGTATGTAATGGTAGAAAGCTGAGATGCATGACTTGATCCTCATGAAGAGAGAGTGCTAGATTAAAGATACTGAATCTCAAAGTACAAGCAGACCTAGGTGTAAAATCTGGAAATGCCATCTAGGGGATTTTTCTAGCTGTTTTCAAAAAACTTGTGAAGAGATAGGATGGAGTATCACGGTTTGGTGTGAAATGGCCTCTCAGGCTTAACGTATCTTTGTAGAGGTGCACCAAAATATATATGCCTGGAGCAGTGGTTTCCACACCTGTCTGTAACAGGATGGAGAATGCTGAAATAATGTAGGGCAGTCAATAGTTAGCATCAAGTTATGCAAGAATGAAGGCCAAAGGTATTTTGGGATCACTGAGTGTTTTAGCAGTGACTGAACAGGCACACAACCTTGAGCTAATGCAGCAGAAGCCAGCCAGCCATTTCCATATTCCATAGGCATGTTGCTGTCTTCCATACCACTCTCCCTTGGCAGCAACGTAAGTAAGGCTAACGCATTAACAAGTCTGATATGGGAGCAATATAACTAACATTAGGAGAAACAAATTATTTATTTTTATTATATTGTTCCATTTTTTTTTAAATTTGCTGTAGTGTGGAAACAAAACATCTCAAAACTGAAAGAAAGAATGGCATTTACACACCTGTGTCCTGGATGTAAACGACTTTTCAAGGAACAGCGAAGATTTAGAATATACAACAGACAGTTATTAAAAGGGGATGTAGAGACAGAAGTTAACAAGTCAGGCAGAAGGAAATGCTGCAGAAACATATCCGAACTTGGTGCAGGTGAGCACTGAAGTCACCTATTTACAGCCTCAAACTAGTTTTTATGGGTATCTCAATCATGTCTTTGGGGATAGGCAGCTAGGCAGCTATTTTTTCCCTGCCTTGTGAAACCTATTTGGAAGAATGAAGGGGTCTGCAGCCAGCTCTGGCTCTCCTTCTCTCTTTAGTGTGTGGAAAACTACTTTAAGATGCAAGATTCTAAGCTTTTAGTTGTTTTCTTTTCCCTCTGCCCACATTCAAAATGAATTGCCAGTCTGTGATCTCTAGCCCTTTGACTTTAGTCTGAATAAAATGCTTGAAAACGTAAATTAGTTTGGGGAAACATCTGTCTCTCCCATTAAAGCTGTGTGGTTTTTCAGCCATGACTTCAAGGTTTATGGACTAGAGACAACATGAGAGAGGGAACCTTACTTGTAGCCTGCTCATGAAGGCATCCAATTACTAGAACAAAACTAAGGGTAACAGCGTGGCTTCTCTGGTGGTTTTATTCTTTTTTGTGGCAAATGTACGGATTTCCAGAAATATGGCACCCATTTTTACTGTCTTCCTCCCTCTGTCACCCTCTCACCCTGGACCTCAATATCATTAAAAAACTCACATTCTGCCAGCTATTGGAAGGAAGAAGAAAACATTGTAACTTTGTGAAGTTGCTGATAAATACCAGTATATTTTTTGATGCATTCCACCCAGTTTGCATGGTACCAGTAAGTCAGTTACATTCCTTTCTTGGGTTTAATAAGGAATATTAAGGAAAAATATTGTAGCCTTAGACATGGATATGGGAAACTGCTGAAACAGAGGATTATATCTGCCTTTTTGTTGAGGCAGTAGCACACACATGCCTAACTAAGAGTTTAAACATAAAATTAAGAATGTTTTTGTGTGCTGGCCTTGTGAAGGGCATGTTTTCCTGAATGATGAGTGTTTCTACTTATGGCAAGTCACGTTGCTCAATGTAGCTTCTTACCAACTCCAAATTTAAATGGCTTTTATTTTTTTAACTTTATCTCCTTGTTAACTGTATTTCTAAATAACAGTTCTAAAAAATTGAAGATGCAAGCATTCAGAAAAGTAGGGAAGGCTTACATCTGCGTGGTGCTGTAGTGGATAATTTAGGCTTCAAGTAAAGCACCAAGGTAAATTTCCAGTTTAAAACTACTTCTACTGATGGATAACACTATCAAGCACCATTTCACCCCTTCATGGGGAAATAGCTCTTCTGTTGAGTTCAGAGCTCTTTCTCTATTCTTGAGTTTTTAGTAATGATTTTTACATGAACCTCTGACTGTACTGTGTTTGAACTGAAAGTTTCCCACAAACTCTGTGATGTATGGTATTAGTTCATTCACATTTTCCTTCCTCTTTTCTTCCATACTTCTATTCCTTCCTTTGCCTCTTCCTCCCTTTTCAATCCCTACCAACCATTAAGCTGCAGACTACTGACAAAATTAAAATCTAATTTTGTGGTTAGGGCACAGTAAAGATTAATATCTGCCTGTTTCTTCAAGAGTTCACATTTTGTACACCATGGCAATTTGGAGGCATAGGACTTTATCCAGCTGTTGAAGGTAAAGGTAACATCTTGCTTGTGTCTTATTGTGACTGCTACAGAAGGCTATATTCAACATTTCTCATTGCAGTATCGTTCAGTGCTTGCCCTTTTGTTCTTTCAAAGTCTAGGATAAGTTTTTTTCTGAGTTATGCAGATTTGTTTGGTTTTGAATTGCAAGTATTTCCATTTGAGACACTGGATGGCATTTTTTCTCTGTCCTTGTAATATTTTCCTTTCCACATGTTGCACGTTTCCTCTGCGTGTTGCCCATACTTAACACTAAATCAACTGATTTTTAGAGTGGTGCAAGAGGGAAACAAAAGGTATATGCAATAAATGTTTAAAGGTTAATATTGATTGGAGCAAACTATTTTAAAAGAGCTGAATCACAACAATTAATTTAAAACAATGAGCTTTCCTAAAGACATGTTCTAAAACCAAAGCAGTAGATCATTAGGGATCCTAAAATTCAAGAAGTGCACTGAAATATCTAAATCACAATTATTTCTCCTGTGTGTGCTGGACAGATTGGCAATGATTGCTGTTGATGAGTAAAAACCTGCCTCCAAAATCTGATGAGCATTTTGGCTCTGACACTGGAAGCGGTTGGGATTTTACTGTATTGTGGGTATAGGAAGTAAACACCAAGAAGTTCATTACTTGTCTGTTCAGGGAATAGGGGATAAGACTCAGGAGTATTCTCTATTCTGGTGTCTGTCATAAAAATACTTTTCCTTAATATTTACAGATTGCTTTTCTTCTCCTGTTGCATTGTATAAAAATGAGATATTGCAGTCTGAGAGCACTGCACAAAGTGCTATTTTGTGGTCTCCTGCACTAAGACCACTGTGAAGAGACATATTGCATGGGGAGGAAAGGAGGACTATTTGTGGGCAATTTCACTGGATTTCTCCAAAAGTAGGGATGTAAAAGACTTTAGAGAAATTAATAAATAACCATTATACCACCTTCCTTTGGATGTTCTGCACAGATGTTGCAGCAGTTGTGTCCCAGAAACCTCCCTGGATGACTTTTTCCATAGACATGAAACAGCTGTAGGTGGCCCTATTTACTGACACTGAAGTCTGCAAATAGAAGCAAGTTTTTTATGCTCCTTTTTTTTCTTCTAAAAAATGTGAAAAAAAGAAGATGTGGGAGCAGAAAATTGAAAAAAACCATTATTTATGGTTCACTGTTCTGTGGACAGTCATATGATGCTAAGCAATGTCCCCTGATAGAACTTCAACAGAGGCTGAAATTGTAATTAATGATAAGTACAGGATATTTGAATGTTTAGCAATCGATGCTGAATATCAATTTTGTTTGAATTATACCAAGAATGTTTTTCTTCTTTTTGTTCATAAGATAAGTTGTACATCTTTCATTATCCTGATAATAAATAATTTTGCTATACATTGGGTTGTAATTTTACAGTTGTTCCAATGGAATTTATTTACTTTTTAAGATGGCACCTCTCCTGGGGATGTAATTGAGTTATTTTTTTGGAATAAGTGAAAATTATTTTCAACCATGTCTCAGTAGAATATATGTATTCAGGGAGATAAAGGCCTCTAGTTTAAAGCTTGCCATGTAAAAAAACTCATATTCAGTCTCTATGCTCCTGTAGAATTTTGCTAGCATAGTGCTGCAGTACAGTGTAAGCTGTAAGACATTATCTGGTTCTCTATACATATAGGTAAATACATTAAATGAGCTCCATTTACCAAAGGGAAGAAGTACCATGATAATCTTCCCTAATATGTAGAAACTCAGACTTAACTCCCAGTCAAATAAATTCACAGCAATATAATATTAGGAAGAATGATTTCTTAGAACTAGATCGAAGACTGGTCTGTTAAAATAATATGTCCATTAAGGTAGTTGACTATTAATGTGTCTCAGTACCACCAAAGGTGAAGGACAAAAATGAATGTAGAAGCATATCAACAATGAGACAACAAGAGAAGCTAGGAATTCCACAGTGTGTGTTGCTTTACTTATTGCCAACATTGGCCAACAAAGAGATACAGAAAACAACACAAAGAGAGTTATCTATGAGACCTTTTAAACTGTCTGTGGAACTGCCTTAACAAATGCCTGCTCAACATTTGGCAAATGAAATATTCTTTTCAGGTATGAGCTTGGTGATTCTGTTAAGATTACCACTGCAAAATAAATACATTTTATTCCTCCCTCATCTGCTTTCATTTGCAGCATCTATTCACAGAAAAGAAACTACAGATGGAGAAGTTCCTCATTTAGGCCAGTCAGGTGCTATTTAGGGCTAGTTGCTTACACAGTCAGGAAGCATAAACTCATTTGTGTTCTGGATGTCCTAGTACTGGGCTGCTTCATGATGGATACTCAACCTGAAAATGTCCTTCTTAATAATGCCTACTTCTAAACAGTTAGCATCTGGGGTAGATTCCTGGCTTCCCAACAGAAGAATCTTCCCAACAGCACAGAATCTGACAGTACATAACTTCTATTTTTTTGTTGTTGTTTACTGAATCAATACAGTTGGGAATTACAGAGGAGATAGAACTAGCTAAAACCAGTTCTTTTCTGCCATCCTAATTTTGTAGTCTCACACTCCATATAAATATCGTCTAACTTTACTCTTTCACCTGAAACTAAGTCACAGCACACTTTCAACTATTGTAAACTAAGTTAAGAACTGTCACGGTTTTTCAGTGAACTGGGGAGTGCTGAGTAATACATCATTGGTGATTAAACATTGCTGTGCTGGAAGCAGATTAGCATCTCTTTGAATGTCTCCTATGGCAGCAAGGATATCATGCTGACAAAATGAACAGAGAACCCACACACCCTCATGAGTGTAGTTTGGCTTAGTTGTGGCATATTTCAGTGACTGGAGCAGACTCAATTTTCCTACCTTTCTTATTGGAAGGCAGGTGGGGAGGTACCTTTCTATAATGGAGTCACTGCAAAACTACAGCAGCAGTTAGATCTGGCTTTGAAAAACAAACTGTCCTTTCTGAGGTAAGGATTGTGTTTGGTTCCAATAAAAATTTTCTAAAGCTTGTATTTCCCTTTGGGGAAAATGTGAAAATCCCTCATTATATTTTCACTTAAAAGATTGCACTTCGTCTGTGTGTATATGTTGTACATGAGTTTTAATAGAAGTACTTGGGAGTAATTACAGGGAAATTGAAACTTCTGGTTTCAGAAGGAAATATATCTGGCTGTATTGGGTGTAGTGGTAAGGTTTTCGTAGTGGTGGAGGTGGGAGCCACAGAGGTGGCCTCTGTAGGAAGATACCAGGGTTTCCTCCATGCTGGAGTGTCTTGGAGTGATTTATTATGATAGTCTGTTCTGTACCTTTAAAGCTCAAGACCGGAGGAGTGTGGGGCCAGGATGGGGAGAGGCTGCTTGCTTTGCTGCATGGGCACTTTCTGCAGCACTGTGCAAGGTGGTTTTTCTGCTTGGCTGACTTGGGTTTTGGCCCAGGCAACAAAATTTTCCCTTCCCTGGCTTGGAGAAGCTGAAGTAGCAATCTTTTGGCTGCCTTGAGGTGAACTGAAAGAGCTGCTGCTCCAAGACTGGAGGGAGTGGGGTTGCTCCATTCCAGCCCCAAGCCTTGGGGAGCCAAGCTGGGGAGAGAAAGCACACTAAAAGGCTCCAACCCAGCTGTTTGGTCTGCAGTGACTACTGTGGAGAAGAGGTTGACACCAGGTAGCCACTGGGTTTTCCCCTGCTGCTGAAATTCCTCTGTGGAAGCTTCACTTCCCTCAGTGTGAAAGCTGGCGCCATCTTGCACCATGTGTCGGGAGNCTTGGAGAAGCTGAAGTAGCAATCTTTTGGCTGCCTTGAGGTGAACTGAAAGAGCTGCTGCTCCAAGACCGGAGGGAGTGGGGTTGCTCCATTCCAGCCCCAAGCCTTGGGGAGCCAAGCTGGGGAGAGAAAGCACACTAAAAGGCTCCAACCCAGCTGTTTGGTCTGCAGTGACTACTGTGGAGAAGAGGTTGACACTAGGTAGCCACTGGGTTTTCCCCTGCTGCTGGAATTCCTCTGTGGAAGCTTCACTTCCCTCAGTGTGAAAGCTGGCGCCATCTTGCAACATGTGTTGGGAGGGGGGATTCCTCCAATACTGGCCCAATTCTCTGGACATTTTTTTGGGTCTTTGTTCCTCTGTGTGTGTGTGGGGAAGTGAGTTCTGGTGGTTTAGTGTTTAACAGTTATTTACTTTTTCCCTTGCCTTGTGGGTGGGCATTCTGTTTGTTAATAAACCATTATTTTTTTTCACTTTCATCTATTAGTATTCGTTTCCTATTAGTGGAAAGGGATTGTTGGAACCCTTTTAGAGAAGAGGACTCATTCCAGAGGGTCCTCTCTTAAATTTGTCTCAAAACTGAGACATAAACACAGCTGGTTCCAGCAGTCTCCGTAATGGATCCACTGGAGAACACAGTGAACCAATTAGCCATGGGTGGGCACCTCTGGGAAAACTTACTTAAGAGCAAGTGGAAGATCTGAGGGTGGATCTGAGATACAACTTGCTTGCTGAGAATTATCTTAGCATGGAGGTACTGGGAGTTTGGGAGGGTAGAGGACAATGTCAATGCTGTTTGCCAAAAGATTTTTAATGAAATCTATCAGTTATCAAGAATGTATCAGCTTTGCTCCTCTTAGATGTTGTATTTCTTTGGTGAGTACCTAACACAACCTTGTACAGATTGTGAACAAAACTAAGTGGAGTGGTGATTTGTTTATGGGTTTTTTTAATGCTTACCTTTCTACCAAAGAGAATTAACTCATTTACTACAGAAGAGGAAGGGCATATGGATCATTCACACTTTTTTTTCTCTCCTTCCACAATATATTATTTTGCCTTCATCAGTATTTTCAGTAACATTTCCGTGACACTTCTGCTTCAACACCTTCCACATACACATAACAAACCAGTAGACAAAGTCACTATGTGACCACAGGGCAAGAAAACACCTTGGTAAGTACATATTTGCTTTACAATTATGAGCTAACTATATGGAGTTGCTGAAGTATTTCACATGCTAATTTTACTAAATTATCATATGATTACACAGGTAAATTGACATCTGCAAAGTTGTCTGAATGCCAGGCAAGCCCAGCAGCAACATATTGTATAAATTCACATTTTAACAGCATGAAGCTCACTCCCACAGGTCTGCTATTCAGTTATTGTTCCCAATCAAGCTGTCAGTATTATTTGGTGTGATTCAGTTGCTTATATGTACCAACATTGCTATATTGTCTCATTCTGAAAGGAAAAAAAATATTAGTATACATCTAAATATGTAAAATAGGATTATCAATTCAAGTAATTATGCTAGTACACATCACCAATAAACCATTTAACTCAAATTCCCATGCTCATATTCACCTCCTTATTGACTTTTATTTGTCCCTTCTAGGTCCCATTACTTATCACTTTCTCTTTGTGAATTAAAACTGTATCATTTTACATATAATATCTTACATGTTGTGAAAATTATGCATAACAACTTTTATCTGTGAGATATTTATTCATAGTATTTTGTACGCACCATAAGAACATTTGTGCCTGAGTCTCAGAACTTTAGAGACATCAAGAGTGATTTCTAGCCTTTTTCTCTTACCAGACTGGGGGAATGGAAGACAAAAATTAAAGGTAAAAATTATACTGTCAGGCATTGGTCCTGCCCCAGGGTCCATCAGCTGCAACTCTGTTCAGATGCACATGGAATTTAAAGGGGCTTTCTGTGGGAGCAAAACATAATGCCATAAGATGAAGTAAACAAGCTTCTAACTAAAGAAGTAAACAAGCTTCCAACAGGGATAAGGAAGAAAATCATATCCATTATTCAAGCATTGTCCCAAAAGGCCGTAAACGCTTCATGCTCAGTCCTTATTCCTTTCAGTGAAGGGTCTCCTTGCAAGCTAAAGGTTATTGGGCTCAGTTCTTCAGTTTGTTACTAAGGAGAGGCAACATATGTACTTGAAGAGTGTCAGTCATATGTCTAATGTTAAGAGCTCAATTTAAATCAAATATAAGCCTGCCCCATGAGGGGGCCTTTGTGCAGGGGTATTGATCTGCTGGAGGGCAGGAAGGCTCCGGCAGAGGGATCTGGACAGGTTGGAACAATGGGCAGAGACCAACTGTGTGGGGTTCATACAAGTTGCATAAGGCAATGTTGTGGGTCCTGCACTGGGCCAGAACGACGACATGCAGTGCTCCGGAGTGGAGGGTCAGAGTGGCTAGAGAGGAGACCAGCAGAAAAGGACCCCGGTGGTGCTGATTGACAGCAGGTGTAACATGACTCAGCAGTGTGCCCAGGTGACCAAGAAGGCCAAAGGCATTCTGACTTGTATCGAAAATAGTGTGGCCAGCAGGACCAGAGAAGTGATGTTCCCCCTGTACCAAGCACTGGTGAGGCTGCAGTCCAAGTCCTTTTTTGTTTTTGGGCCCCTCACTACAAGAAAGACATTGAGGTGCTGGAGAGTGTCCAGAGAAGGGCAATGGAGCTGGGGAAGGGTCTGGACTGCAAGTCTGATGAGGAGCAGCTGAGGAAGCTGGGATTGTTCAGCCCGAAGAAAAGGGGTGACCTTATCGCTCTCTAAAACTACCTGAAAGGAAGTTGTAGGGAGGTGGGTTTTGGTCTCTTCTCCCAGGTAATAAGTGATAGGTTGAGAGGAAGTGGCCTCAAGTTATACCAGGAAAGGCTTAGTTTAGATATTAGGAGAAATTTCTTCATGGAAACAGTGGCCAAGCATTGGAATAGGCTCCCCAGGGAAGTGGTGGCCTTGCCATCCCTGGAAGTGTTCAGAAAATGTATGGATATGGCACTTGAGGATGTGGTTTAGAGGTGAACATGGTGGTGGTGCTAGTTGATGGCTGGACTTGGAGATTTTAGTGATCTTTTCCAGCCTTAATGGCTCTGCGATGCTATCAAAATACAAATTAGTGACAACTGTAAACTCTTTTTCTTCCCATATGCATTGTCACTAGGCATGTAGGGTGTTTCTTCTAACATCTAAATAAATTCTCTTTCATTACTGCACGAGCAGGCTGGGAATCAGTTCAACCACCAGCTCTGAGACAGGACTGGCAGGAAGATAGTTTTTTCTTTCTCGGGGAAAATGGCTGTGTTGGTGTTCCAGTGTAACAAGTTCAGTAACTGCATGTGCAGAAGCAGATTGAAGAATAAAGCTCTGCTGGGATGAGTGATGTCTTAAATCATTGACAAGTCTGCGAACAAAGGGCCCGCCAAATGGCATTCTGGCATCAAGTCTGATACCCACTATTCCTTGTTGTTCCTGGTTGTTCCTGTTCCTGTTGTTTATGGTTCTTTTCTGTATGAAATAGTAACTTTGTGATTGCCAATTTGATGCATCTGGTCTCCACTCAGGATAACATTTTTTTCCCCAGACCTGATAGTCCAAACAACATTTTACTTGTACAGAATATCTCCTTTGCATGGCAATGCCTCAGATGAATTCAGTATTTGTATTAGAAATGAAGAAAGGTAAGAAGAGTTTTCTCTTTCAAAGAAGAGTCAAGGTTTTCTTCTTTGACCCTTCTCTTTCAAAGAAGAGTCAAAGTTTTCTTCTTTGACCAGTGGAAGAACAGCGGCAGTCTTTCCAGTGAATTCAGCTGACAGCATCTGGTGGACCCAGCTGGACTACTAAGTTGTGCTCAGATGGAGTAGTTTAAACTTTGGCACAATCATCAGCAGTGTTTATCCAGTATGGTGTGTAATCATAGAACGGTTTGGGTTGGAAAGGGCCTTAAAGATCATCCAGTTCCAACCCCCCTGCTAAGGGCAGGGACACCTTCCACTAGACCAGGTTGCAGGCAACATCCATGAGTTCTCTGGGCAGCCTACAGTTCCAGTACTTACATTGGTAAGCTGCAGAGCTTTCTTAATATACAGACATGATGCACTCTTTTAGTGTCACATCAGTCTTCAGGATCAATATGTAAACTGATCAGAAATTTCCAAAGGGGGCAGAAAAGGGGAATGAACAATATTGCCAAAAAAAGAAGTTCAGTTTTTGACAGAAGCTTCTACACAGTTGAAAAGGCAACTTGTTTTTTGTTTTCATGATAATCTTGGATTCTGTAATAAAGCACAGCAGGTAGGATGGTTCTGTACAGATTTCAAAGAAAATGTTCATCTGCACAATAGAGCGTATTTTTAAGCAATAGTGCTTTGTATAATGTGATTACTTTCATAAATAAAACTGCCAAAAGCCTATTTTGGAAGTTATTGAACTTTGAAAGAGGTTGAACAAGATATACCTGTCAATTAATAGTACATTTGCAGAAGAGGATAGATAGCATGGGGGCATATGTGTAATTTCCCACAAGGCCTAAATAATAATATTGAAAGGAACTTGTAAGATTAAATGAAACAATAAAGAAATCTGTACATCAATACCCTGATTTGGCTCTGGAATTACTATGGTCTATTTATTGACTCTTCAGGATATTTGAATGATATTTCCCAGTTGCAGTAGGAAACCTGTTTGGTAATTATGTCAGAAATTTTCTGACATAGGGGCTGAATGTCATCTACAGTTCTAGTTCATCTGGGCCTTACCCTGCAACTTGTCTTCAGAACACTGAATCTGTTGCTGCACTAAATTGGAAAGAGTTTATATTTTAGCACAAGAGAAAAAAACTGTTATTCTAGGATATGTAAGTTGTTGGGTTTTTTTTCTGAAGATCAGTTAAATATCTTAGTACTTTACTGTAATCTTCAGCAAAGTATGCATGCAATAATTTAGCAAGCAGTTTTTAATTAATTTTAATTAGGAGGACCTGTACTGTATACTAAATGTGAAAAAGAAGGAAAGATTGGAAAGGAGGAGTTAATGCACAAAATTCTGCTTCTCGTTCTACAGTTCATATCCATCACTTGAAAAGAAAAAACAGGCCAGATTCTGTACAGAATTTTTGTGTCAAATTGTATATATTTAATAAAATATATTTATAAAATTAAATCTATTTAATCTGCAATTTAGAAATTGAAGATAACTACAGCCTTAAGTCCTAATTATGTATCTATTTCCTCTGCTGCCTTGTTCTCCATTGCAACTTGGCCACCCTACCCCAGCAGTCTGCTTTTCCTGCTTCCGTACTGAATGCCTGCTGTGCTCCCAGTGGGATGTTGATTGCCTGTCCTTCCATTTGCTTTGTCCTTACTGTAATCTCATAACTGACTTTTTAATTGTTGGGTGCAATTTTCTTCAATAGTCATTGAGTTGTGTCAGTATAAGAATTTTCACTAATCCTCTTGCCACTGTTCTTCACTAGTCCCCTAATTCACAGTGGTGCATTTTTGCCTTGTGTTGTCCCAAGTGCTGTGGTCTTTCTGTGGTTGTTGCTCTTCTGACTTGGTATTTGGAACACTCCTCTGACTCTAATTTTACTCTTCCTGCACAAATTCCATCAGCTTTCATCGTTTCTCATGGTTCTTGTCTTGCATCTCCATTGTTCATTCCTTTTGTGATATTTACTCAGTAACAATGCTCAGGTGTCAAAATTGTTTGACATTGAAGGTGCAGAGGTGTGTCCCTAGGATACTGCAGCTCAGTGACATATCTTTGAATACTTCATTAATTAATTGGACTAAGTAAATAAAAGCAGCACTGTAGAAGTGAGATGAGTTGTCTGAGAAGTCACTTCCTACTTCAGATTTTTCACTCAAAAGCATGTTTCCTTTGGGAATGATGTAGAGTGCCCAACATTTTTCTTTCCTTTGCCAGTTAAGCAGTAGTGTATAGAATTGAAAAAGTCAGTGTTGATTCTGGTGTCATTGTTCACAGCACAGTGAACAGAAGTCATTGCTCTCATCACCTGCCACTGCAGTGTGAAATCACACCTTTTCAAAATTCACCTGTCCAGCCTCAGTCTGTGGCTACTTGAAACGTCCTTCTATAAGTTTGTGACAGTTTTGTTTGTTTTACCATAGATTTTTGCTCTTTGATCAAATATTTTCTTTCTTCTTCTCTCTACCTTTTCATTGTTCAGTCCCTTTTCAAGTCTGTAAGTTTAGAAACTTCCTATTATAAAGCATAAAATGTTAACAGAGGAGAGAGCATAACATTAAGAACTAGATTACCCCCTTGAATTTAACATCCGTAAATTGTACATTAAATGTTTTCAGTGAGAGACAAACTAGCAAGATGCTTTTCACCTGGGTGTTTTTCATGTACATGTGAACTTCCTTTTTGAAATGGTGCAAGATAGTAGAGCAAATGTTGGGAGGGTGAAGAAGTTCTGCATACACATACCAGCACCTTAGAAATGGTGCTAAGGCTTAGCCAGTCTTGGCCAACGTCACAAATTTGTTTGTCTGCTCTGCTGGCAATATAATAGAAGGGTAAATGAATAAAATTTCATGCCATTAAATTTGTTAAATGATGTAAACCAAGGCAGGACCTAGCTGCCACATGTCCTTTCTTGCTAATTGCATTTCATTAGTGAACTCATGAGCAGGGTTAATACTTTTGCTAATAGTGATCTCACTCATGATGCATACTGAGTCTCAGAACTCTGGAACTGCAACAACTACTCATGTCCATGCAGGGTGAACATGTCTTGCACCTGGCATATTATCCTGCCATGAGTGCAACATCAGGCAGTTCAAAAAATGGATAATGGGAGATGTCAGATCTGTGTTTAGGCAGCACAACTGTGAAACATTTTATGGGGTCTGACTGAGGTAGAGTTCAGAGGCCCTCCCAGTGCTGTGCTTTGCATTGGGAGCTCGAAGGATGTTGATAACACAGCAGTGTTTTGGCTACTGCTGAGCAGTGCTGTCCCTCTAACATTCCTTCCCCCATCAAGGGGTTGGGAGTGGGCAAGATCCTGGGAGGGGACACAATCAGGACAGCTGAACCAAATTAACCAAAGGGGTATTCCATACCATATGACGTCAGCTCAGATATAAAAGCTATGGGAGAGAGGAGGAACAGTGGGGCATTCATTATTCTGTAATGTTTGCCTTCTGGAGCCACCACCACACATGCTAAGGCCCTGCTTCTCAGGAAGTGTCTGAACCTTGCTTGCTGATGGGAAGTAGAAATTGACTTTTTTTTTTCCCTTTTTGCTTATGCGTGCGCAGACCTTTGCCAGTTTCTTTCTGTCGCTTTGATAAAACTGCCTTATCTCAAACCACTGGTTATTTTCCATCTTATTCTCGTCCCTGTCCCACTGGGAAAGGGAGTGATAGAGCAGCTTAGTGTACACCTGGCACCCAGCCAAGGTCAAACCACTACAAACATGCACCAGTTATGTCCAATAGTGTAAAAATCCATTTTGATTTTATTGTTTCTTTTCAACAGAGCAAGTGTTATGTATCAAATTGTTTCTTACCTCTTTCCTTAATTGTCTTCATTAAAAAAATAAGCAGGTTTGTTGCATAGATAATAAGAATATAAATCAAACTAATACAAATAGATTTAATTTGAATAATTACAAAGCCAATATTTCATCAAATGACAAAACTGTAATGTTGAGATGTGCAGCATGGGAGCTGAGCAGACGCATTGACATGTTCCACTCTTGACTGAAAAGATCTAGGCTCCATGTCTAGGGTAAAATCATGCCATCAAAATGTGACTCTTTGGACTTTCTGGGTTCTAAAAGCTCAAAAGACAGCTTAAGTGTAGAGGAAAAAAAATAAGTCTCATTTGTGCTCCTGCTTTTTTGGAAAGATCTGAGGCTGATGCTGGGCTGCAGTGGGATTTCACAGAGATAGCTGAGGTGTGTCCATCCCATTAAGTGTTCTAGTGCACAAAGCCATATCATCTGGCTACAGCTCTGTAGCCGCGTTAGTCTAGCACCAAAGCCAAGATAATCACCCTGGGGATGTAATTAGCTGAAGTGCAGTGTGGCAGAGGTAAAGCTATACTGCTCCTGGCTTTGCAGTTACTGTGATTTTTCTCTCCCCTTGCCCTGTCGTCACTGCAATCAATAAAAATCAATAAACCTCTTCCGCCCTTCTGCCCTCCCCCTCCTTTTTTTTCCCTTCTTTAGGTGAAACTTTGGTGAGTTGGCCAGTCACATTTCTCAAAGAGAGCTTTACTTTTGTACCTTTAGGTGGAGCTCCGTACCCATCTGCTGAGGCAGACTCACTAGTGTGAAAGAACAAGCAAACCAAAAAGGCAAACCTTAAAAGACTGCTTCTAAGTACAATATCCAATTCGTAAAATTTTACAGAAGAACATGCTTAAAATTTTATAACAGAATGTTTCCAATTTTCAAAATAATGAGAACTGATAGCAGTTTTATGGTTAAAAAAATCATGTTGTTTGTTTCCTTTACTTGCTCAATCATCTTAGTGGAAGCAATTTCTTCCTCTTTAGGCACCTTATTTAGCCTTATAAAATTTTAAATCTTATTCAGGAAAAGGTAATAAAGCCCCCTTTATTTTTCCTTCTTTTTAATGGCTGTTCTAATATGAATGTTTAAACATGAGGCCATGACTTGCTTCCCGATAAAAGGATGTGTCAGAGGTCTGGTTTTGCCCACGAAACTGATTTTCTTCCGTGAAATACATAGATGTAGCAGGTATCAAAGTCTGGATTGGCCCTTTCTGTTATAATCCGCTATTTAGCAGGAAGCAATTTCAGTCACCTCTGTCCCAATGAGCACTGTGTGTGTACTACCTCAGGTTTAATGGAGGGATTTGAATTCTGTCATGAGAAGAACCAGGGCAACCATGCTATAGAATGGCTACTCTTAATCATTCTTGTAACTAGCTTATTTCTTTCTGTGGAGACTTGGAGAGTTGGAATGTTGCTGTGCTGAGATAACTGAATTTGGGTCATGATGTGGGAATTTTCTGGTGATTTTTCACCTATGTGTGTTTCAGGTGTTCACTGAATGTTTCCATGAGCTTTTTTTTTCTTACTGTTTAATCAGAGGAAATAAACAGAAATCTCTATTTGTAATAAGTGTTACTGGAAGAACTGAGTTTTTGCCTTGTGTGTTTTCCAGTGACACAATTTTTTTACATTCAAATATAAAGACACAAATGCTGCAGTTAAAACAAGTCTTCTCGCCGTTGTGACTTTATCTGTTCTTCTCCAGAAGAGCAATGGTGATAAGGAGCTAGTAATGTGCTTCAAAGAATGGACGTGAGTAAATCACTGGTATTAAGGAAGACAGACTAGCAGAACACCCCAGGTACAGACTCAGCAGTGTAGATACTGTGCAGGAAGATGCATATTGGCTCCTTTAGTGTCCTGTTACTTCACCTACATGCTATACTATAAACCAAAACAATTTTTCCTGGGACAAATGGATTTTTAAGAACAGGGAATGGATGTGTTTTGAAGCAATCTGTTTTCATTTTGCAGTGTCTTTTAAATAGTATTATAATAATAATATAGTAATATTGTCCACTGACTGTATTATGCTGTCAAAAAAGCATATTCTCAGAATCTGTTTTGTTTAATTCCTCACAGAAATACCCTTGCCATATATGGTACTACATTTATCTGGGTTGAGGGACTACTTGTGTGCCTGGAATAAAGATTTGTTGGAAGAAAAGGAAAGATGGGTAAGATGTCAGATGACACACGAATACCCTACTACTCTCTCTAGCATTACAGTTTTACTGATAGTTGTTATTCCAGTTTTTGAACAGCTGAAGTAGAGCCTATAACCTTGCTAGAAAGATTACAAATAGCTCTTGCTGTTTAAAGATTTAAGAGCACTAAGACTTCCTGAATGTCAGTATGATATACATGACAGTATAGTGAACAAACGTTAGATTCTTAAAATCAAGAATTAAAAAAAAATACATTCTTCTGAAAATAGTGGTTAGCTTAATTTTGAGAAAAGGAGGGAAAACACAAGATAGTAAGAGTAGGTGGAAACAACCTTTTCCAACTAAAAAGTGACAGCTCGATAACATGTCTGAAAGGCAGTGTGATATTTGTTTTCACAGGTAAGCAGACTTGTTACTGACATGGTTTTGACATTGTGCTGGTTTGACTGTAAACCAGCAGGGGAAATTAACCCCACACAAAATACCTCAAGAGATTTTAGGTCAAAATTACAATTTTAATAAAAAAGGTTAAAATAAATGCAGTAATACAGAAACACCAGCTTAAACAAACTGACAGAGTCACGGTACAACCTGACATCCTGTTGACCAGGGGGGTAGCTGTGTAGTCCAGTCAGGCACTGGTGCTGCAGAAAAGCCTGGTAGTCCAGTCCCGGTAGTGGAGTGGAGTAGCTGAGTCCAATTCCAAGGAGTGGAGTAGAGTAGCTAGCTGAGTCCAGTTCCGAGGAGTGGAGTCCAGTTGAGTCGAGTCAAGTCTCCTGTGGGGAATGGAGTCCCATCGAGTCGAGGTTGCCTTCTCCCATCCAAACCCCTTGTTTTATGCTCTGTTTCTTGGCTGGCACCTCCCCCAGGGGCGGGGACTTTCACAGTGGAAGACGATTTTCGCGATGTTCTATTTTCTATTGGTTGCTTCGGTAATGAGCTTGGATGATCCCCAGGGTCCTCCGATGATCCAAGATCGGGCTATTAGTCAAGCTGGGTGGTGCTAATGGGCCATTAGCTGAGATCAGATAATCAGGATGGGTGGTGCTTGCTGAGTGCTTATCTCAGTTGAGATAAGGGGTCCCAGGTGTATAATTATGAAATTTATCCAGCTTTTGTGGGTGGTAATAGAGTATATGACTAACCCAGGACAGACATGAAAGAAAAAAAAGTGAGTTTCTTTTTTTTTGTTTTCCTGGGATATATACAAAATGGACAGACTATTTCATGTTGAATTGACAAGGCAAAAACTTTCTACAATGTTTCTCTGACCAAGGGTGTAATTTTAGGGAAGGTTTTGGTAAAAACCATTCTGGTATTAGTGTAGAGACTAGGAGTAAGGCTTGTCATCTCAGCTCTGTTTTGTTTTCTTTTCTTTACCCTTTCTTTCTTATCGTGTTTTTGTCTTTAAGGAGTTCACTTTACCAAGCTTCACTTCGGAAGGAAATAAAAACAAGGCTCCTTGTATTTCTTGGAGAAGATACAATACAGTCCCTTTTGCCATCTCTGGACCCCAGGTTAGCTGATTCTACCTTCACTTTCTTCTAGTCTAAAGTTCAGGCTGCAAAGCCTTATGATTGCTGTCAAAAACATGCTGCCCTCTAGATACAAGGTTCACCTGGTCTGTCTCACCCACCAAATTCTTAATTTTGGCCTGTATTTTATATTAAAGATGTGGATATAGGGAATTTGTGACTTGTTTTAAAATCCTAGAGACTGATTAGGTCTGTTCTAATCTGCTCATGTTCATTTTTAGCTTTTCAAAAGGGCTGGGACAGGCAAATAGATCATGCCACTTTGTTTCATGCTGACAGTGCCTGGAAGCAAGTGAATACTCTGGGTGCAAAGCCATGTCAAATCTGTCTTATGGGACTGATGCTAGACTATTAGAATGCCAGTTTTAGTCTTCTCCTGTAGAATGGATGTTTCTGAGGCACCTTGGGGAATGGATGTATTGATATATGGATGACTTGTGGGAAAAGAACAGGAGCTCCAGAACTGACATAAAATCAAAAAGAAAGAAAAAGGATTGGGGGGATCCTGGCAACTAAGCATACAAATCAAGTGGGGGAAGAAATTAATGGAGATTTATTGAGAGCATATTGGAGATTTTTTTGCTCACAAACAAGTATTCCTTTAGTTTCATAGTATGTGCTGGACTAGTTATAGGAATTTTCATTCTGAATGCTGGTCTCAAAAAGTAGTTATACAGTATAGCCAAAGTTACACAGTATAGCCAGTTTGTCTTTTTCAATTACTTTTTTTGACCAAATTCAACTGCTGGTGATAGTCTGCAGACTTACTGTAAGGGTAAGCCTAAAGTGTGTGATTTTGATGATATGACATCGATCATGTTGTAAAAACAGAAATTGAAGTGCTTTTCCCTCTGTCTCTAATTATTGAGTATTGTATTTTGTCAGTACTGCTTCTTGAGAAGGTGAGATTCTGTTATTGGCTTGACAAGCTTTGATTTAAACGCTTAATTGTGGTTATTGTTTGTGTCCATTTGCATTGTGGTATAATTCCATGTATACATTCTTAATGTGCTTGGCCCATAGCGGTGCCACGTTGAAAAAAAATCACAATGAAAACAGACAAACAATTAAGGATCTATTCCAAAGTCCATAGAAGTCACCCAAAAGAGTCCAATTCAGCACAGCTGTGATTGCATTATGCACCAGCAAACAAAAAAACCTTGCTAAAATAATTTCCCTTTAGAACTCCTTATTCTACGTTTTCATTATGACAAAATCCTAGAAATAAAAGGCAGTTCCTTTAAGAAAGCTTATGAATTAGTCTTTAAAATTCTATAGGTTATTTTCATCTCTACAGTCTATAAAACCCATACTAGTATCCTGTTCTAGGGTCTAAACCTTGTGAAATTCTGTGAAATGTTTCCATTTGTTGTGTGCTCAATACAAGATTAGAGTCGTTTTTGCTGATATATTCCTATAAAACTTGTAGCCATAGATCATTGTTTTCTAATGACAAAAATAATTAGCAGTAAGACATATTAATGACTGTGTTATCAGGTAATGATGTCTTCATTAACGCATGGCTCTAATCTCTGAAATAACTTTGTCAGTAGCTGCCCGTGGAAGGAATGCTTAGAGAGGAGGGAATGCTTTGATGTACCCACTGTCCAAATCCATTAACTGCATAAAACTCAATCCTGTCTACTGGATGGTGAGGCTACATCTCAGGTCTTTAAAGGCCAGACTTGAATTCCCCTGATTTTACAGTGGAAACTCTCAGCAATATCTGTTTTGGTTTTGTATGTGCATGCATTTGTTGAATTCAAATGCCTTATAGCTGACCGGTGAGAGTTTATTGTAGTATCTAAGGATTATGGAGACTAATGTGCTAGAAGAAATCTTTGTTTGGATTTTGAATTGGATTTTGTGTCAGTGCCTTTTTTCTGGTGTGAACTGAATCAGACTGTTATATCCTGGGCCCTAGAGACAAGGAGAAAGAATGAAATTTGGTTATGGGTTCCAATTGGCTTGGAACAGATTCTTTTTTTCTTTTAATAAAATGTAATTTTCCAGGATTATCATGGAGACTGGTATGAGAACTTTGAGGGATTTGGTGAAATGACTAATGTTATCAATGTAGCAGTAGCTTTGAGCAAGTTGATATTGCTTACAACATTTACAAATACATTATATGTTAATTTTGTAGTTGACAGAGGGAAACAAAACAGGGAAATCCTTGTATAATTAATTTTTATATTCTTTGTTTAATTTTTTTTTTTTTTAGGACACTTATATGCTTATGTTCTTTTCATTTTTAACTTCCAGCTCTTGGACATTCTCCTGCAAACTCTAATTGTACTTTAATTATTAAAATAAGAGTGAGATTTTGTTTGCAGTTGCCTTTTTAGCAGATATTTACAAAGCTGCAGTTAGATGACAGAATTTCTATAACTTTTCTCAAGATGTAAATTCTTAAACTAAATAGGCTTCCATTCTAAATACCTTTTTGATTGCAGTGTGCAAAACATGTATTGACTTCTAATAAATTTATACTTTTTGAGAATTTCATTGGAGTTGTAATACTCTAAAGGGATTGTTTAATGTGAAACAACTTTTTTCTTAACTTCAGGATTTTTTTCTTTTGTCAACCTACAGCCTCCCTGCTTTGTGTAAGAAAATAGTTAGATATTGAGTTATTCTGTCCTTTCACCCTCTGTGCCTAAATGCTTTTCCTCCAAGCTCTGAAGAAAACCCAACCTGAAAGCCTAGCATCCAAGGCCAAAAAGTAGAAGCAGCTTGACAGGTAACAGATAGAGGTGTGAAGCTTTGCAGTGTATTTTTTTCCTAGTAGGAACATCAGTCTTGGCTAGTTTCCTCATAGTTATGTGGAAAACGGGTGATCTGTCATTCTTTTTGTTCATGGAAGTGAATATTACCACTTACTCCTGTGAATTCTAGACTGTTGTTTTTCTTTCATATTGTCAAGTGAAGCGTACATCACTTTAAAAACTACTCTGTTATCTTTGATATAAATCTGCTGTTGCTTTTTAAAAGATTGGAGTGTTCTAAGAGTATCCACCTGCGGATACCTATAAAAATATTTACGGGTTTGGAAAAAATTATCACTAACTCTTGAAAATGTACTAGTCTCCTGTTGAGAAATGTTGATTTATGGGTGGTTCTGAAAATGTAAAACAATGTTTTAGTAGTGATGATTATTGGTTTTGCCATCTGGCTGTAGTAGAACACTCAGTTTTCTGAAAAGTGGGGCAAGCTTCTATTGCTTTTCTTTAATATCAACATCATTATTTCAGTACATCTCTAACAACAGAGAAAAAAATGTGCTCTTATATCTCAGCAATCCTGTGTCTGATGATGATAAAGAAATGGAATCCTATATTTTCTTTCCTGCACCTTGTATGGGTGATATTTCCAGACCTATTCCTGTGACTGTTTTAGTTCTTTATATTTGGAGTGTCACTTGTAGTTGACCAAGTAAACACAGGAAATGGATATTTTTTTGATAGCTAAAATAATTCACTGAGAATGTAATGAAAGCTGACAGCTACAGCAATGTTACGGTGGATTGAGAGATTTTTTTTTTCCCCGTATTTGTTAATTTCCCTTCCGCTAAAAACGAATGATACCTAAGCCACTGTGGAGGTAGTGTGATGCACTGAAGCATTCCATTTTAAGACAGATATTAAGTTAGTCATCCTGGTGTGAGAGACTGGAAGGACAATGCCTCCAGACATTTTGGGGTGCATGTGTGTGGGGGTAGGGCCATGTTGGGTTTTGCGCTGGTGAGGCAGTGCCCTGCGCCATACACCTCATTCCCCTAAAGCCTGTATCCCAGCCTGGCAGTGGCTGCCTATCTCTGGCACACCAGAGGCAATGCTCCACACCCTCGTCTGAGCCCCTAACTCAGGTCCTGAGTGGCTAAATGACTGGAAATACCATGGGGGGGAAGGGCCCAGGAAGGCCAAGGGGCATTTAAGGCCGAACATACGGCAAGCACATGTCTTGACCCTACCTCCTCTTGGAATTTCTGTCTGAATGTCACTGGAACACAGGAGCTGGTAGCTATATGTGTGCTTTTATATATATTTTCTGTCTTTCTCACTTTCTCCTTCCAGTTTCCTCTTCTCGGAATTTTTGGGTAACTTAAAATTGAATGGGTTTAGAGTTTACTAAATTGAATGAGCCAAATTAATGCTTTGAGAAGTGTTTTATGTTGATTGAATGTTGCACTAAACCTTTTGTCAAAGTTTTTTGGTTTTCCAAAGTTGCCAGTAAAGTCTTTTTTTGTTGTTTTGACCTCTTGAGAGTATCTTGTTGGTATTTCTTCCATGTGTCCAACTCAGAGTACACGAACAACAGTAAGCCCTTTTAAAAGCCTCATTGAGTGAGTGGGTTTTTTGGGGGCCTTGCAACTAGAATTTACAAATTCCAGTTTCACAACTCTCTTGATGGCTGGCAAGTAGTGTAAGAGTAAGAATAACTAAAAGTGTATTGTGGTGAAAATGATTAAGACAGGTTATAAGTCATATCTATTCACGTGCTGTAGAGGGGTGAGAATAAACATAAATATGAGAGAGGGTAAAGAAGAAACCCAGTCTGAAAGAATAATTATACTAGGTCTGTGTTTTAATGAAGCACCTCTCACACTTTCTGGGCTTCCTTAAAAAATATGGTTTTATCAGGTGAAAGTTTTATATGAAAACATCTTGTTTCTGTTTTACTCTCATACAGTTTAAATTTTATAGTCCCTTGAAATAACTGAAGATGGAGGTTGGGGTTTAATATCATGCAAAACTCACCAAAGAAGATGTTTATTTGCATGTAGTCTGCTGAGAATTTTTTCATCAGTTTCAGTATGTTCTAACTTATAAAAGAGATTTCTTTATGGTTTGTTGACTAATTCGCAGTTGAAAGAGACTCCTTAAAATACAGTTTCCAGGATCATTGGATCACTTATGGACCGTCATTTCAGTCATTGGAATCAGTGGTAAAAATCATGCAGTTCTATGCAACATTATCAATCCATTGGAACAGGCTTTTGTAACGTGAAATGACTACGGCTTAAAACAACAGAGACAATCTACATTACGTATTCAGCACATACATTGTTCTCCTTGTCCTGGAAAATGATAATTATTATTAAAAATAGAAGAGTGAATGAGGAAAAAAGATTTAAAAGCAAAATTAGGAGAATAACTCAATGGCTTAAGAGTGTAATTACACTGAATAATTTGCCATCAGTTCCTGATCTGCACATAGATTTTTTTATACCTTTGTTGTGCATACATTGTGTTTGGCAAATAAAGAACAGTTCTGTTATTTCTGTCTTTTGAAAGCTTTTTACCTTTACAGAGAAACAAAACACTCCATACAACACCACTGTGTTGTGCTATATGTTTTTTTTTAAAAAGTTCTTCCATATGACAAAGATTGACCAATGTTTCGTGAGCGAATATTTTTCTTTTAGAAAGCTTGTCACTTATTATTTTATTAATAATGCACAGAGTCTTGGGCTGCACCTTGCTGTGCTGTTGCACATGAACTTCACAGTTCTCTGAAGACAACCAAATTTGTTTTGACAAGCTATTATTAGCCAAAAGTAGGCAAATGCTCAGTGATATGTACATCTTTCTCACTCTTTGTCATCTTAAATTTCTTTTGTTCTAGGGCCCAGGTGGAGGTTTGTATATCATTTCCCTCATAAGCATCTTTCTGAATGATTTTGCCTTTAGCAAGAGCTAAATCTGCAGGTTTTCACTGAGTAAGTCTTGTTTCTTTTTAAAGTATGAATCCTGCAGAGTCCCAACTGAAGACTATATGTTTTTTGTATGCAGTGTATTGAGGAAGTACTACTTTTTATAAAAGCCTGTCAACAAACTTTGCAGAAACAAAAACGTTTGCACAGATGTTGTGGACAAGGAAGCAGAAAGGGATAGGAGTGCACTGAGCCTAAATTGCTACATGGAAAATGCTAAACCGTAGTGGGAGACTAATCTATCATCCTGGTAGAGATGAGGCAGCTCTACATCCTCAGGTCCAAACAAAAGGAAGGCTGAGAATGTATTGCACACACACAAATGTATGCATACACTATGTACATGCATGTAATGCTCTTCACCTACATTTTATAATGTGTTCTCTACCCTTAGACAGTGACCCCCCCCGCAGACCAAAAGGTGCTCCAGAGAGCTACCTCCTGTTAGTTCAGGCTGTATTTCACACCTGGATTATGGGGCTGATGGCTCTCCTGGGACAGCCCTGGGGCAGACTGTACACCCTGGAGAGAACATCCACTGGGTTCCTGACAGTGCTTGTTCTTCTGTACATGTCTGGGCTTGTGGAGGTGGAGCACTGACAGGCCTGGGAGGAGCTGGGACAGGGTATTTATTACCCAGGCTGCCTCTTCTGCCATTGTCTCTCTGTGCTCCTCTGTCTGTGCACAGATGAGCTTTTTATCACGTGACATAACACTAAGATGTTCAGGAAACATTTTTTTGCCGCAGATCACCAATGCTTGTCTAGAACATACTTGACATAAGATTATTGAAGACAAATAAGCTATGCAGTCTACTGCCAAATTATTTTCTGCTGTCAGTATTATGCTGATATGAGCCTGTCTATTGTTAAACTAAAAGTTGGACATTGGTGTGGGCAGTTCCCACTTTGTAATCACTGACAGCAGCTTGGTAGCTAACAGAATAAAGAGAGCTGACCTTCAGCTCCTCTACTGGAAAGCCTACTTTTCCATAATGGATATAATCCATGGGCTTTTGATATCAATGGAAATAATTCTCTTGACCTATTGTACAACTCTTATGTGTATAAGCATCCTTGAAACTTGATTTTTTAAACTGACCCCTTGCTGGTGCTTGGCTCATAGTTTAAATATGTGTTATACACTTTTGTTGTTGTTTTTTATTTTGCCTGTAATAGGCTTGAGTGTGCTAACTTTTAGATCTTAATTCTATAGAGAAATTGTGGCATTCCAATCAAGGCAGTGTAGTTGGTGGACCTGCAGGTGAGGGTTGCCTAGTTTGTTTGGTCAGCTTGCACTTGTTATCTCATGTTGAGCTACTCAATTCATCTTTTGATGTTCACGTTTCTTTTCTTTTTCTTGGCTTACTTGCTTTCTTTACCTTGAAAGGTTTTTAGGGGTTTAGACTGTTATGAGTTTTTGTAGCAAGATCTCTTCCCAAAAGTGGCTTTTATTTACTGTAATGTAAACAATAAAAATAACAACTATACAAGTACCTTGCTACAAATACCTTTATCTCTGAATGTGTTTTATGTACGCTATTACTGCACTTTTGTGGTCTTAGTATGTTTGTTGCCTGTATTGTTATGTGCGCCACTTTATATTATTATTATTTTTTATGCAAGGAAAGTGAGAAAGAAAAGAGAGGTTCTGTCTCTCTAATTTGATCACCAGGCTACACCTTTTAAACAAACTTACAATAGTAGTATAATTTCAATTTTTCTCCCCTTTAAGCCAGACAGTGCTAACAGCAAGTGTCCTGCTATAAATGTTAGGTGTGCTTAATGATTAAAACATGACCTGAAACTCTCTATGGAAACATGACTGAAATAGAAAACAAGAGCTGATAACCTAAGTGATTGTGCATTATCTATGCATGCATGCACACACAATCCGACCATTGGTCAACCAAGTGCAGACTCCTCTACTTCTAATTAAGGACACATGAATGAAAAGAAAGTGATGCTAACAAAAAACCAAAATTTTTCCTTAAAAACCTGCTTGCAGGCACCATGACACCACATAGATGATAAGCTTCTCCCTGAGTACCCAATATAATTATCACTGTTACTGCTAAAGTGGCCATAGGTATCCCTGGACCAGGCTAAATATCATTGTTTAGTTCCTGTGGCTGAGGCAGTGTCTCTGCCAGGAGACAGCAGGGACTCATACTCCATATCTGTGAACAAGATGGACAAATGTCTGAGTGAACCTTCAGGACAAGCTGATAATGTACAGAAAAAGCAAGTTAGTACTATTAATCAGACTTAATGGTCATAAAATCGCCAGTAGAAACATGACAATTTTGAGAGGAGAAACTGTTGTAGCAGCAGATAAATTCTTGCAGCTAATCCTTTAATGGACAACAGGACAGGAAAACTACAAAAAGGCTTTCTCTGTGTACAGCCTCTCTGCTTACCAAATTCCATGTTTATGCCTTGTAACTGTACCACATGTAACACTCCAGTGCTGTTGTTCATCTACAATGTAGGGAGTCACTGGAGATTTATCTTTATTTCCAGCCTGACATTTAAATGTTGTTAGGTGTCTTTTCAAGCCTTTTCTGGTCCCCAAATGCTCAAAACTTTTTATTTCAGTATGTATGTGTAACTATATAGTTGTATTTGTTGGTTCTGCTGACATTTTAGAAAAACAGTATCTGCTTTTCTTTTTTTTATGTGTGTTTTTTTTCCTTACTACTTTATACTAAAAGAGATTATTAATGCTTCATTAATCAACTGTTCAAAGTATGATTGCTCCTGAATAGCTCTCAAAATCTGGCTTTTTACCACTTACTTTCATTAGTGCTTAATTAACAGAGGAGATGAAAACTGAAATCTTCAGCCCACTCAAGGATGAGATATTGCTTTTCAGAAGAGGGATTCAGAAAATGGTCTGTGTTTTGCAAATGTGTTGAAAAAATGCTGTAAATTTAGACCAACATTTTCTGTACGGACTACAAATAACACTACTTTGTGCCAAGAGGAAAAGTGATACTATTGGGTCATCACTTTAAATTGTAATATATAACTTTGCTGAATACATAAGCAATAGTAAATGCCTGAGAGAACAGTAATTTTGGAAGCAAGGATTACTCCATTAAAAGCTTCCCTCCGTGCCCAGTCTTCTCAGCTAATATAGTACTGCTCTGGGTCTATACTTGGTGTGGCATGGTCTGCCTAATGCAATGCTAGAAAAAGGATGAAAATACTTGTGGTGCAAGAGAAGCTTGGGAGGGAAGCATTTGCCTGAGCATCTTTCTTTCTTGGTGCTGTTTGTTGGCAAGTAGCTCAAGGGAGCCAGGCTTTGCGTGACAAATGTAGTAGCCTTAGATGACAGACATCATATTACGGTTCCCCTTATTCATCTTCTCTTTAATTACTACTCAGTGTTTGACACTCACCTGATTTCCTATAATATAATTAAAGGAATTTAAGTCAAAACCAAGTACATAAGGTGCATGTCCTATGAAGGAATTGGCTGTCACACTCTTAATGATTTAAAAGGATTAGGGTTTGATTTCGTACTTCAGGATAACTGATTGTTTTAGAGCCTGATCCAAATTTAGACAGTACCACTTGTCCTTATCCAACTAAGTGACTGGACATCTTGCCCTTAGTTGCATGTGAAAGAATAGATAGTCTTAATGTTCCATGGCAACAAAAAATGTTATGGATTGAAATGAAATGGGAGACTCAGAATGATAATGAAAGAACTGCCTGTGTTGGATCTGGGGTGTAGACTCTGAAGTACCTTCATCCACATTTAAAATTTAGAAGGAGAATCTTCATAAAAGATGTTTAAACAAAGTGGACATGTGAACTACTGGAAACAGGTGCTACTTCAGATTTGAGAAGGAAATAGAACAGTTCAGTAAAACACTTTGAATTTTAGATCCTTGAATTACCACAAAATAAATAATATTTGAGATCAGCAGCTGGCATCTAGCTTGCTTAGGGTATAATATGCTTATTACAGTTTGAAAGGAGATCTAACTGCTGTGTACAATTTAAAACTATACAAACACAATTAAGATATTTGAGGCACTGATGATGGAGTTTGTGCATAAGTTGTAAGGTGTCAGCCTGTTGTGGAGATAACAAGTTGGATATGTTTCCTGATTGTTCTTCAGCAAAAGAAGAACTTCGAGTTACCTGTGATGAAACATACAAGTATGTTTTCCTCTGAATCCTTTTGTTCATACAGCACCACCATGATAAGTGAAATCCCTATAGATCACTAAATATAGTGAAATGGAAGCAAAATTTATACCAAACTAGTTACAAATGAATCACACAATTTATTTCCCCATGAATGGAGTTTTGGTTATCCTGGTTGATTACGTAATTGATATTCCACAGTATTTTTAACATTGAAAATGTCTTTAAGTATTAGGGAACAGAATACATATTTTACCATTTTTATAGTTGCTTGACATTATGTATCAGTCTAATGTAATAAAGAAAATTAGAAGTACTCTATTTCAAAATGTTACCAGACATTAGAATATGCATGTGTGTTTAAGACTGATTTTTACATTCTGGTTTCAGACATTCAGGTTAAAATATTCACTCAGGTTTCAAATACTTGAACCTTTGCTTGTGGGTGCAAATTAAGGAGCATTCTTAAATGCAGCTTGTTAGCATATTTTATGAGAATGTGTTTTGAATTGTTCTACTCCTCTGAAAGTGTATACATAAATACGTTGCTTTCCCCTTCCTATAATGTTCTAAGGCTTACCATAGCAAGTACTTTACCAGGATGCTGATAGTCAAAGGCTTTTTTTTGTCTTGTCCTAATTCTCATTATTTGACATATTCTTGCTTTAGATGTGCATTTAGAAGAGAATGTATGTGAGAAACTCTAAGGTATCAGACTATAATAAAATTTCCAATAAACATACCATAGCCTGACTGCTATAACTCCATCACTTTTTAGGAAGAAGTTGAATAAAATGCTTTAAATGATCTAAAACCATCAGAACTGGTTAGGGCATCAGATCACTGAATCTGTACATGTTTATCTTCCTTGAAACCTGTGATGGTCAGGTGTGAAAACACATTTAAAGATTTAGCCTGAAATTTGGAAGAACTGATTCTTCAAAGGTAACCTGGCTCATGCATTAGCTGTAATTATGAGCACGTGTGGCCTGCCCTGTAGTTCTGTTGCACGGGCATTTTAGATCTAAGTAACAAGAAATCCCCAGGCCAGGGTTTTTGAGAGGTGATGACAGATTAGAGAAATGGACTGACAGGAACTCCATCAAATTCATCAAGGAGGAGTGGAAAGTCCTGCACTTGTGGAGGAGCAACCCTGGGCATCAGTACACGCTGGGGCCACTCTGCTGGAAAGCAGTTTTGCAGCTAATATCCTGGGAGCCTTAATGGACACCAGGTTGATCACGAACCAGCAATGTGTCCTTGCTGCAAAGATGGCTGATGATATTCTGGGCTGCCACTGGGAAAGCACTGCCAGCAGGTTGAGGAAGGTGATCCTTTCACTTTGTTCCGCACTGGTAAGTCCACACCTGGAGTGCATGGATCAGTTCTGGTCTCTAGAGTACAAAAGAGACACGGACATATTAGAGTCCAGAGAAGGTCCATAAAGATGTTTGAGGAGATAGAGCATCTCATATATGAGGAAGGACTGAGAGAGCTGGGACTGTTCAGGCTGGAGAAGAAAAGGCTCAGGGGAATTTTGTCAACAGATATAAATACCTGAAAGGAGGGTGCAAGGAAGACAGAGCAAGATTTTTTTTCAGTGGTGCCCAGTGACAGAACCAGAGGCAACAGACACAAACTGAAACAGGGAACATTCCATCCTAACATCAGGAAATGCTTTCTCACTGGAGAATTATCAAGCACCTGCACGGGCTGCTCAGGGATGTTACAGTCTCCATCCTTGGAGATGTTCCAAAGCCATCTGTACATGATCTTGAGGAATTGGCTCTAGGTGACTCTGCTTGAGCAGGAGTTTGGAGCACGTGACCTCCAGAAGTCCCTTTCAGCTTCAAACCATTTGTGATTTTGTGAAAATTCATGTAGAATCCATTAGCTATTTCTTCTTGAGAGACTTGCTGCCCCTTGACAAATTCCTCAATCTCACTCGTGGTGCTATGGGTCAGATACTCTTTTTTACCTTCTGCTGTGATTTTTCTTTTCTGAAATTTTTATGATTTAAAGCTGCATAGCTGTTGGAAATGATTGACACATAAGGCAACCATATGTCATTGTTGCAAAAGAAACAAGTGTTTTTAAAGTCACTGGAGGTTGGGTGACAGCACACTTAGGCTAGTCCTTTTTATTCTAGCTGACTTGTTCAAGTTTTTCTGTACTTAATTGATACTGGAAGGCTTTATGGGAAATTTAATCAGTCAGGCTTTGCCAGTTCTCAAAAACAACCCTATGGAACAATATTTATGTGATATTAAACTACTAGGAGTTACTGGAAGGGCTAATTAAAGCAGAGTTATGTGCTAGTTTAAAGCTGTATTACATTTTTATATTTCATTCATGTCTGAATGAATGAAAATATATTTATATTTATAAAATATATTTAAATATATGTATAGAGGAACATCAAAAGAACAACCTATGTATGTATGTGTACATATATTCTATATATTTAACTTGGACAGTGTATCATGGACCAGAATTAATTTGACGTGTGGATTATTTTTTTATGTAAAGGAAGTATGTGCACCAAACAGGATCACAGGTAATTAAGCAGGTGCTGCTTGGCTTGTTTATCCTCAGTGCCAGAAATGGTTCCATGTCACCTAGTAAATGCTGGAGTATGGTTCATTATGTATTTTTGTTTGAAACCAACACTTTAAAAGGCAAAATTAGTTTTTACATAGTTCAGTAGTACTTATGCTCTTTTACAGAATGGGAGTATTTACTTTGCAAAAGATGACAACGAGCTAATATAATTTATGGCATTTAAAGTATGGGTTCAATCCTGGGGATTTTTTTTTTTTTTTTTACTTTACAGGAAGGTATGTTTTTAGTGACCTAGAGATGGTGCAATAGGAAGACCAATCTCTGCACTGTGGACAGGAGTAGAAATGGTGATGGATGGTCTGGCAAGATGCATTTGGATTTCCAGGGTAAATATGCCTATAACTGCCAAATAATTCCTTTCCTCATGCTGTAGATATGTCATTCAGTAAACCATATATTCCCATCAAGCATTCTCATTTTGCAGCAGACTAAAAGCTTGGTGTTTGATGAGGAAAAGTGAACTTAAACATTTTTCTTATAATCAATAACAGACTAGTAAAAATAATATTAGTAAAAAGATATCTGTAATATATTTTTATTTATGAGTAGCTTTTAAAATAAAAAAATCTGAAAAACTGTATTGCTGCAAGGGATTGCTCAGGTGAGGGTTGGTGTATGTATATGCCTATAAATCTGAAAAACCTGTGAATTCTTCACTGCCCAGAAGAATGCAGTTTCTGATGGAAAATCTCGTATATTTTTCATTAAGAATACAAAGATGAAGTCAAAAAGAAGTCATGACTTACCTGACAATCATGGGATTTGTCTCTTTTTCTATCAGAATACATGCTGATATCATGTTTTGATCACATTTCTTGGAAGCATCATAAGTAAGGCAAGCACTGCAGGTAGTAGTCATCCTTTTATTGAAGTAAATCCTTTTGAAAACAGAATTGATATTGATATAATCACCCTAAAGTTTTCAAAGTTTTAAAAATGGCACAGCAAATGTTTCTCAAATATTCACATTTGAAGCGAAGACATATACTACAGAAAATGGAGAAAAAAACCCCAGACTTTATTAATCACAGAACCTCAGATAGCAGTCTTGAATTAGCTAGGTTTCTTTAGCTTGACTCTTTTCAGTGGCAGCATTATATGTCATGATTTGAGGTAAGAATTCATGAAATTGGTTAACTTATTGGAGAAGAAACTTCAAAGATTATAGCTGGTGTTATGCCCCACTTATTCCAGGGCTTGATGACTTTCTGCTGACTTTGTCACAGCAGTAGCTTGTGACATTTACAGTAGACAGCTGTGCAGATCAGGTGTCTGCTTAAAGAAACACTTGCAATTTTTACCCTAAATCTGTGCCGGGATGTTGCAGAAGCGTGTACACCAAAAAATGAAATATTTAGTGTCTGTTAGACTGGTATTTTCATGAAGTCTTACGGGCTTGATCTCTGGAAAAACCCCCATATTCTCTGAAAATATGGACTGACCATGATTGGCAGCTAAGCTCCTATCCAGAAATGTGCTCACTCCCCCACAGCAGGATGGGCAAGCAAGAAAAACTTGTGGGTCGAGATAAAGGCAGTTTAATAAATGAAAGGGAATACCAAACAAACAAAATGATGTGAAGGCTGTCACTCACCACTTCCCACCAGCAGAACAATGCCCAGGCCCTCTCTGAGCAAAGGCTACCTTGGGAAAACTGCCACCCAACAGTTTCGTAGCCGAGCATGGTGTTACGTGACAGGGAATGTGTCTTTGGTCAATCATCTGTTCTGGCTGTGTCCCCTCACAACCTCTTGATGATATTACTCCTCCCATATCGCTTCCACTTCAGCTGTGGTTTTGGGAGCCATCACTCTGGTGTGCCATGCAAAGGTGGGCAGTGACTTCCCTCTCTGCTCCAAGTCCTCTCCTCTCTCATGATGGTTGGCACCAGAGGGCCTCAAAGCTCAGCAAATGGTGGGCCAGCTGCCGGGACCCTTGTATTTATAGGGCCTGGAAGAGAAGGCAGTGAGGTGGCATATGACCTCAGGAGGCCACTGTGATAATCCCTTCCAGACGCTGGAAAGATTGGGTTCCCTCATGTACAGCCTGCATGCAACAAAGCCCACGCAGCAGGGACTGCTGCACCAGCAGATTGCTGCAGGTGACAGGGCAGAGATGGTCACCTAAAAGGACTCTAGTTGCCCTTGGCTGAACCCATTCTGTGGTGTCAGGCTCTTTTGCACAAGGAGAGAGCCCTCCACAACCATCCTGGCTGTCAAGTCACTTAGAGTTTGACTTTCCCAGGCCCATGCAGTTACATGGCTTTCCTTCCCATGCTCCATGCCAGCTGCTGCCTCCATTCTCCCCTGCCATCTGTCCCCACAGCCCTTGGTTTTCTCTTGTTCCACTCTCTAGTTTTAAGGACAAACCTTCTCACCACTTTTTCGGGTTTCTTGCTTAACCAGTTCAGACAATGAACTTCCTGGGTGTGTTTGAGGAATTGCAAACAGCTTCTGAATTGGAGCCTGCAAACAGGTTTCCAGAGTGAAGCTCCTGCTCTTCTGGGATTTCGGGCACACACATGGGGAAAGATCAGAGAAACTCCATTATTTTTCTATCAGTAACTGCTTGAGGCAGAGTAAGAACAAGGAATGAGAAAAGTGAGTAATGTGATCAATTGAGGAAGGTGTAGAGACACTAATTAGTAAAGGTTTATCTTTGCTTAATTAGGAGGTCTTTTCAGGATCAGGCTCAATTCTTGAAGTAGCCAAGATTTTCCTCCCTGTTTGACACTGTGTGTTTGGCAGCAACTTTTTCAGGATTATAGTAGTATTTTTTTTTCTAGTTTAGTAGATAAGGTGCACTGTTCCCCTTCCTTTCTTCATTCCTTTGTGTTCAGTCTTGTGATACATATACATGAAAAAATATTTTAATGAAACAAAAAGATAAACCAACCTTTAAAACTTAATGCTGAGTTATTTTGGTACATATCCTGAGAAATCTGAGAGACTTGGTCAACAAAAAGAGGTTGAAGACAATGTCATAATGAATACCAAGGAAGACAAAAAAGAAATAGATACTGCCTCAAATGCTTTTTAATTGCGTACTACACCTTTTGCTTAGGTACATATAGTTCATTTCCTTACTATACATGTACTCATTTTAAATTCTAAGCAGCAGAAGTGTGTTCTCAGTGTTCTAGTTTTACAGTTTTCTGACATGAAATCTTTCCTGCTTTGTGTTCTGTTACTTACCTAAAGAAATTTGTATATCCTGGAAGGTTTTGTAGGAACTTGTGGCGAAGTGGACTCGGGCCTCAGAAGGCAAATACTCAAGTCTTTTCATCAAATGATTTCTGTGAATTCTTACTTCCTATTTCTGGTTAGCATTTCCACCTTTATGGAAACCAAACAAACAGACAAACCCCCCCCCCCACGTGAAAACAAACCCTTTTAATTTAAAAATATTCAATAAACAGGAAAGAGGCATAATTTTGCAGAAATGTAAATGGTTATATTACTGAACTTCTTTACCCTGTTCAGATGCAATTTCAATACGAAGTTCCAAATATGGACTAACATGCACTTCTGAAAAATGCGTTCTTTATGCTAATCTTAAAATTCCAGTGGCTTTTTAAAGTCTTAACCTTGTTCCAGATTTGTTAAACGAGGCTCAAGTAGTCTATCACAAAATAAAACGCAGGACTGATATAATGGCAAACTTGATGTATAATATCGGTCTTCTTATAATGCAAATTCATGAAGAAGTTGAAGGAAAATTCTCACTTCTCCTGTGTAGCTTACAAAGTCTTTTCTAACATAGTGAGGTAAAATCTGTGTACTCTCATTTAAACTTGTCTCTTTTTGTCCAGTGAATTTAAGGAGGATTTGCATAATTTAGATACTCCTCGTAGTTTCCAATATCTTCAGTTAACTGTGATGCTTTTTCTATTGGATCCTTTAAAGCCTCGTATCTAGGAGTCATAAAACTATATTAAAAAACCCAAACTACATAAAATATTTATTTAATATTCAGTCATATTCATTTTTTAAAGTTTCTTTTGTGATTATTTTTCCTTCGTCCTTTTTAAAAAGTAGTCACTGAGCTATCTGTCTTCTCTTCCTGGAAGAACCAGCTTCTTTTTGGTATATTGTAATAAGACAGAAAAAGTTTTTTTGGCAAAATTTTGAGAGAAAACTGCTGGATTTTCTAGTAGATCTGCTCTCCACTGGCTTTGTTCAGTGAGATATGTAGACAGCTCTTTAATAAAGAACCAATTTCCCTTGTCCCTGAGAATTTGTTTTGGCAAATGCCCTTGTGTGTCTTGTTTCTAACTTTCTGTATGACTTACTGTTTTGAAGTCTTTGGGTTTGAAGACTTCAAATTTAAATACTTTTAATCATAACATGTGGGCTAGAGAAGACTTCTGGTCATGATGACATCATGAAGAGAAATTGTTGCATTGAGATTTAACAGCAAGTCCTTAGTGCGGGATAACTAGTTCAAAGAAATACAATCAACAGAATCTCAGAACAAGTAGTGAAAAGCAGTTCCCTTAATACAACAATCATTACATATGTAGCAGTAAAGGCTCTGATAACAATCAGAAACCATTGACTTGTGCTTAATTCTAGCATGATTTGTTTGCCTATGTTTTTTGTTTCAGAAGAAGAGTTTTGCTCCCACAAATAGTAGTTGTTATGTTTTTGAAGGAAGAGCTGCAATATTCAGTTTACTTGTATTGATAATCTCATGTTATTTTCCATGCTGATTGTTGCCTGACAGTAATGTAGTCTTTGGTGTGCTTAATAAAGGTGGGAATGCAAAATCAGCATGCAGCATTGCTGTCTGTTAGAACTGTTTATTAAATTGCAGAGTGTTTTTGCCTTTCTTTGCTAGTCATGTATCACTGCTCTCGGGTTTGTTTATTTGGCATCAAAAAGGGTGAGCAACTGGTTGTTTCTTTGATTGAAGCTTCCAAAGAAACCCCTTAAGGCTGTTCAATGAAACACCTGTATTATTGCCACCTGTTCCACTATTCCAGCAAAGCCAGAACATATGGTTTCATTCAACTTTAGAGTTGCATTTCTTTGGCATTTGTCAAGGCTGTACCTGATTTTTTGCAACTAAGGCTTATCAACAGGAGCAGCCTCCTTATCCATGCCACCTTTCCATCTGATTGCTGGAAGGCTTGTGTCTTTATTTTTTTAATTTCGTGAGTTCAAATTTTCTATGTATGAACATGCAAAGTGGAGCATGCCAGTTACAGCATGTCACCGAACTAGTAGTAGTCTCTTAAGTGAAGGAGGTTTTGACTTGCTTGTTTTTGATGACAGAAAGCTCCTATTAGGAGCTCTGTGTTTTTTAAGGAGAAAATTCATTAAGGCTTTCTAAATCATAAATGTGACATCTGTGTTCTATATCCATATATGATTGTAAATTAGAGAAGTCAGTATTCAACTGGAAGGTATGAAAACGCTAACATGTCCGTCTTTTGTTGGAACTGCTCTGCTTTTGTGAAGATATAGGAATATTTAATAGGTCATGTGCTGGAACATTTCATCCACTCATACTGCATTTTGTACACTTTGCCCCTCATTGTGTTGTGATGTCAGTGGAAAATCTTAAACTTTTCTGTTCATTTTATTCTCCCTGAAGAGTGCTTTGCTTCAGTGTGAGACCTCCTCTGACTCACTTCCATCAGATTACATCCTGTCACTTAAATAAAAAGTGATTTCTTTTTAGTGAGACTTTAATAACATGGTCTGGTTCCAAACAGAACTTATTTGAAGAAAATATTTTTAGCTGTGTTTTCCATGAGACTGGCAAACATATCCTCATTCACTTTCTCACAAAACAATTATAGCATCAGCTTAGCGGGCAATTAGCAATAACTTGTATTTTGTTGTATATTTTTCCACTAGGGGAGTGTTGGTGGCTGAAAATTATTATATCCCTGTTGGTAAGGAATCTGATGCATGGGTAGTTTTGTCCTATATTTCCTTTCCTCCATAAAGCTTAATTTCAAGCAGATGTTCTATGCCTTCAGAGTGGTACTGTATAATTTTAAGCATGTGGCAGATATTGTGTGTGGTTTTTTGGGTATGATCAACACAGGTGTTGCAGGATGTGTTGCTCTCAATATCTGTAGGCAGTATTTTACTGCTGGTGGTATTTAGCTCGTCCATGCAGAGTGAACCAGCAGGCTTTGCAGGGTAAAAGTACAGCTATTGCCAGTGCTGTTGCTGCTTCTGGCAGTTTTGTTAATCCAAACTCTGGTTTCTGTTCACGTTTCCTACAAATTCCTGAGAATGAAAGTTTTGAGCTTTGTTACAGTGCACTGTTTTTTTCACTTCCCCAAACGTCGTGTGTTTTGGGCTTGGTTTTGTCTGAATGAAAATGGTTGCAAACTTCTTTGAGAAACAAGGGGAAACAATTTTCAAGATGTATGTTTTGGTTCAGGAGGGAAACCAAAATACCAATTTACTTTTTTGCTCTTGGTCATATGTGTTTCCAAAACAGTAAGAAAAATATACTTGCTTTCTTCCTTTCCTTTCTACAACCTATAATTTGAGATTTATATGCTTCTTTACTAACACCAGAAGATTTTCATCACAAAAGTGATAGCTTTAGTAGGAGGTACACTATAAAGTGGGAATTGACTTCCCTAAAAAACCACAGGGCTCTGAATTGATACTTTTGGTGAAAATGTAAGAACTGTGTCCTGAGGGTTATGTTGTTCTCATGCTTGCACTATAAGTGTTCATTTGGTTTGAATTGAATATAGGATGAGCAATTGGGGAAAGTTTTTTTCGTTCTTGTATGACTCTGACTTCTGAAAATATTATGGGAAGTATTCAACCTGCTGACGTACCCTTGGAAAATTTGAAATATGTTACATAGGAAATGTCAAAAATGAAGCAGTTTGACTTTTCAGAGTGAAATACTCTATTTTGAAAATGTTGCTGTAAAATGTGCCAATATTATCAAATTCCCTCTCTCATTAAGGCTAAGCTACTTTGCCCAATTTGACTTGCATATGTGATTAGTTTTTCTCTGAGACAGGGCATCTGATTAATTTTCTATTCTCTTATGTGTTATTTGAGCTCTAAAGAAAAAGTGTGTTATGTATTTCTACTTTTTTAAATTGTGTGACATTTATAATTTTATTCCGTCCTCTTATTTTCATAATTAAGGAGTACTGGCAATTGTACCTTATATTTATGCATATATAATATGTGGAGGTAGTCTGCTATTTTGAACTGCTTTGAACAAATAATTTACATGTTTAAAATGTTTCCCTCCATGTATTTCAACTTAATATCTTTTTCCTTAAAAACAAAACAAAGCAAAACAAAAACTTGCTTTACCTATATTGTGTTATACTCTATTTGTACCTTCCCTTTTAACATGAAAAATTAAATCTGTTAAATAGAGTGAAGTATTATGACTATTATAATACCTGTTCTCTTTTTAATTACAGGAAGAACAGCAGTGGCCTCTAAAGACCGACGAAACCAAGAAAAGAGGGAAAATTTTCTGCTAGAAAATATATCTCTGATAAAAGAAGACATAGGACTTATACAACACCTATTCAGATAGATTTCCTCTGTGTCCACACAGACAGGTCCCTTAAATCAAGAAGGGACAATTAAATTTTCTTCACCATGCTGCATCAAGTATAGCAGTGATAATTGTACTGCAACTCTCTCAGCCTGTCCTCATAGGAGAGGTGTTCCATCCCTCTCATCGACTTGGTGTCCTTCCCCTGGAGTTGCTCTAACGTGTCCATGTCCTTCCTTCTGTCCCCAGAGCTGGATGCAGCACTCCAGGTGGGGTCTCAGGAGAGCAGAGTGGAGGGGCAGAACCCCTGCCTCGCCCTGCTGGCCACGCTCCTTTGGATGGGGCCCAGGACACAGTTGTCTTTCTGGGCTTCCAGTGCCCATGGCCGGGTCATGTTGAGCTTCTCATCCCCCTGCATTCTCAAATCCTTCTCCTCAGGGCTAGTCTCAATCCATTCTTTGCCCAGCCTGTGTTTGTACTTGGGATTGCCCCAACCCAGGTGCAGGACCTTGCGCTTGGCCTTGGTGAACTTCATGAGTTTCACATGAACCCACCTCTCAAGCCTGAGGTGTTACATATTAGAAATCAGTGTTACATACATATCTGTCTGTCTCTTCGCTAACTGCTTCATTAGTAACAAAGAATTCTTGTTCCCCTGTGATGTGAATAATCTCTTCTGAATACTCCAGCTGTAGGAAACGAGAGAGATTAACAGGTCATTCATGATGCTTTTCTCTGTTGAGCTGTATTGTATAGCAGTATCAGTTCATTTTGTCAAATTTTAAAAACTTTTATAGAATCTGAACACCTTCGGAAAAATATGTTTGGCTTCTTTAGCTTCTTAGTGAGCTATATACACGATTAGATAAAATGAGAAAAAACATAACTTTGAAAGTGTTTTACATTTAAACCAGGAAATAATGAAATTATTTTAAATATTAATGTATTATTGAAAAAGCATGAGAAATTTTGGTTGTTTTTTCTTTTTTTTTCACATTAAATTGGTAATTTAATTCTGAAGTTTGCTGTTGAGTATTTCTTAGTTTAATTGTAAGATTTCCCAATTAGTACTATGTACTTTATTGTAGGAGTATGAAACACAGAAAAACACTTCTAAATCATGTTGTTAAGCCTTTTGAACATACTGTACATGAAAATACAAGACACGTTGTCAGAACCAGAATGGGAAAATTTGTGTCCAAATGTTACATTGCATATACTGTTTTTACTGTGATTAATGTTGTACTAAAATACATATTCTTTATGTATTTTATTTGAAACAAAAAATTCATGCTTTAATCTTACTTGCAAGTGCCACAAATTCTAAACATTTTTTTTTTAAGTTTGACTCAGATGTCCTATATTTATATTTTATCTGTGGTGTAAACATAAAGCAGACTCTAGTCAATTTTTTAATCATTAGTGAAGTCATGCTTGTCCTTTCATTTGCCTTTGAGGGACATGGAATATAAAAAGGAAGGGAATTTGATGTGACATGCATCTTTCATTGATTAACTTGAAAGAAAGGTTGTTATTGTGGTATGGTAAAAGTAACTTAACTTGCAAATATGGATTCAACATGTCTTTTAAGAATAGTTTTTGTGGTTGCTCCTCTGGCAGAGTGTAACCTCAGTTACACTCTCAGTGCAGTTTAACAAGGTAACATGGTACAACTGACTGCAGGATTATCTACCTAATTGAAAGCCAGTGGAAGATATTTGGATATCACTAACCTTGAATTGTGTCTTCAGAACACCATCTTGGCATAGGGTGGAAAGCAACATGTTTTCGTGTTGCTTGTACACTTCTACAGTGGTCAGTGCAAAATTAATTGCTGCAAGATCAAGAGACCCTCATCATGCAGACCACCTTTCATGTGAGAAAAGATTTGTTTCTCTTACAGGGTAATTTAAGACTTTTTTCCTCCATTTTTACAGTGGGTGGGACTCCTTATTTCTAACCTCAAACTTCTCTGCTAAGAAGAGTATCTTTTGCAATTAAAAATAGCTCTAAGGTAAGGTAGTGGTGACACTGGAAGATGCAGGTTAGGGAGGCCTTTGTGCACTTGTACATGCTCTCCGTTCCTTTGTCCTTATGCTGTTCCAGGATCTACAGCTTTATCAGACACATATGAGGGTGCATCCTTGCCCAATTCTTTTAGTATCTATAGCGCAGGATTCCTAAATTTGGCTAATCTGCCATTAAGCCTTCTAATACTGTCTGCATTCACAGGGTCCTGTGGCAGCAAGGTCTGCAAGTTCTCTGCTTGCTGCCCGGAGAAACACTTTAACCTGTTTGGGGCTATCTCCCACTATTTTTATCAAGTGCCCACCCCATTCTTGTACTGTGGGATTTGCTGAACGGCAGTTTATCATTCATTTTTATGACTTTATAAACTGCTGTCCTACCTACCCTGAGGCTTCTCCTATCCAAAATTAGGGGTCCCAGGTTGTGGGTTTTTTTCAGTCCCGGAGCTCTGTGTGTGTTTCCAGCTTGGCTCTCTGTGCTCTGTTTGTAGACACAGTGTGCGTAGGTGGAGTCCAGCCCTACAGCGTTGGGACACTCTTGGGGTTGCAGGACTACTGGTACTGAGTTTCAAATATGATTTCTGTGGTGCTAGAAAAGTCTGCCGCCTCTTAGATCAGTGAAACAATAATGTTGTTTTCCACTGCTGTAGAAATATTCATATGAAAATCTGGTCATGTTTATATACGTATTAGTGAGCTCTACTTTAAATGAGGGTTGTAGTAAGAAAGAAAAAGAAGCTTAGTATGTTTCTAAGTAGAAACTCCTAAAATATACTGTACATTAAATGATATTTTGCACTGCCTCATTCTTATTATATAAACTATTAAATCTGATTTTATTACACTATAGGTTAAAATTGCTTCAATCAAGATGTTGCTTGAGATGCTTTGGGATTTGAGGGTTTTTTAACTACGACTTTTTGATTATACTCTTTAAATCTGCAGAGTAAAAGTGATTCAAATGTTATGTTCTGCATATGTCCCCCAAGTCTACAGAGTTTTTACTGCTTGTTAAAATAGGAAAGTGATGACATTATTATAAGGTAGCCTATATATAACCCATTTAATATAAAATGATACTAAGCAAATGGAATTTAGGTCAGAGAGTACACTGATTCCTGTATCCTAACTATTTTTAGGATTTCTGTTATGAATAGGATATTACCCATGTTGTGGTTCTTGAGGTACTAAATTTCCAGCTGACCACCCAAACGCTTTGAGAATTTCTTCTTGAAGCTTGACTAAGTTTTTGCATCAAATTCAGGATTTGTCCACATTTAAACATAATTCTCAAATTTAGCTGCAGTTACTCTTAAGAATATTTTTGCTGAAGAATAATAATAGGCTATCTATCCTAGAATCATTTTTATTATCCAGTGTCATGACATTGTAAAAGAGGTTGTGTGAAAAAGAAACATACTCTCTGAACATAGTATTACAACAAACTAACCTCTGAATTCAGTTTTTGAGAGAATAGATTTCTCTAACTCCAGGAATGTTCACAATTTATGATGGGGAATATACGGTTGATTTTGTGTTTTTTTTTCTCTTAGCATGCCAGAGCCAACAGGGATAGGCTGAAAAAGGAGGGACATAAAGATACCACTGTAATACTGCAATTCAAAATAAACCTGATAATAAAATTACTTTCTGCTACTGAGAGATCCTACAACGCTACCTTGAAGTATTGAGATACATTTTCTTACGTATTGTTTTGGAAGACATTCATATTCTATGATTCTAGATATTTTATACTTCTAAGTCCTAAAGTGGCATCCACCCTTTCAAGCGCACTCTTAAATTTCTGGTGACTACCCCATTTTCAGCTGGCTCTGTGGACATGTGGAACGGTGCACACAGCTGCAGTATGCAACTGTTCATGAAGCAGAAAGCAAAGGTTCTTTCAAGAAGAAACAGCTGTTTCTTAGGATGCATCTTTGGTTTCACGGCATTATGTTGCCCCCAGATGCAGCAGGTTTCTCTGTCTCACCTTATCTGATGACTGCTTACACAGCAATTATGCTCATTGATCTTCTCCAAATAGCGCTTTGTTCTTGGTGGCTTATTTCTCTACCCACTTCAGGAAGAGGTTTTGTACCTGTGATTTCGGACTCTGGACTGCACTAAGTACAAATCACTTGTCTGCACTTTGGTTTATGAGAAAACACTTGTTTGTTACAAGAAGAATTTTCTGCTTAAATACATGTATTGAAGAGATGACCTTCACAATTTTGTAGTGAAACCATTTGGGCTTGGGGGAGGAGAGGAGGGCTAGAGCAGGGCAGAAAGAAGTCAACTAAGTTTTAAGACATGTACTGCTTTTAAATTTCCGTACTGGCCCAGTGCATTAGCTGGCATGTCACATCACATTTTCTGAGCTTCTTTGTATTATGTCACACAATGTGACAGAGATAATCTTTGTGACAAATCATAGAAGCCAGTGTGTCAGTGGGGAAATAGGAAACTGACAGTTTTCTGAAGAGTCCCATAAAAACACTCAATAGTTTTATGTAAAAAGCAGCTTTTTAGAAATTTAGACATTTTCTTGCTGGAAGACTTCTCCTCAAACATAGTTAAGAGTATTAAATAAAAAACATTAAGAAAAAAAGAAAAAACTGGCATGGTAGGGGCTCTAGATGATGCGTGGTAAACACCTAGACTGGGATGGGGAAAAGGGGATCCAGCATCAGCTTTCCCTTCTGCCCCCATGGCACAGTTGTCTGAGCTGTTCGTTCCTTGCTCCTGACCTGCAGTTTTACAGTCTTAAAGCACCACACTGGAAATTACACTGACTCATGAGTAGCTCAGGAGCTGCTTCTGTATGAGGAGAGCCAGGGAGCATTTTGCCAGACATACTAAAATATATATCTGATACTTGCCCTGTTACAGAGATTGACTGAATCAGTAGATCCTCTCTCCCACCTCTAACACACTTTCTGTCTTTGAACTAAATTGTAATGAAATGTTTAGGTTTTCTTTTCTGGTAAGATGCTGATGTTGTTTGTGTATTTGTGCTCATTATTTGTATTCGTTCAAGGTTTGTGGTTTCTGTTTCAAAGACTCACCTTTTGCCTCCTTAGTTTTCTATTTAGAAAGTGTCTCTATAACAGGGAGAAAAAGTGGTTTTGACAAAATGTCTTTGACTCTTGGGTGGCACAACCCTGCAGCTGTTATAAAAAGACAAAAGTATTAGAGGTGAACTTTCACATTTTAAAAAACCTTTGCTGTATATTGTACCTGGTTTCTTTTTTGTGCTTTTGTTTGTTTTGTGTGTGTGGTGTAGGCTTACAAACTAACTAAAGGAACACATCTCTGCTCAGTCTGTGCAAACCTAGCTAAAGCATTCTCACTCCAATTACAGGGACAGTCACAAATTTAGAAGTTTTGGGGAAAGCTTTGTCCTGAGATAAAAAGGAGAACTTATAGGTAGCTGGAATTGGTGGGTATTTACACATAAAAGGGCTCTTTTTAATGTTTTCAGTGGTTCTTTTCAAACAGTAGGAAACAAATTCAGTACAATTGGTGCTAAAATGAAGTTGTTATGTACAAACATAAAACTAGAACCACTAACGTACCATTGCTCTTATTGGTTTCTTGTAGTTTTAAAATTTAAAGGAAGTTGAGTGATTGATAAATCCCTCAGGCTGTTTAAAAAATAAGACCATGTTTCTCTGTACAATTACTTCCAATGGTTTGTGTTTTCCTTGTTCCTGGATGGCTAAAGTAGTAGCATTGCTTAGGGTGCTTTATGAGCAACTTGACAAACTCATCTGTGGGTGGCATATCCCCCCTTGTTTTCCATTATTGTTTAACATAAATAGAAGATATTGTACTAGCTCCATCTCTGAGGGCTATGAGTTATATTCCCTAAAATAAAAATATTACAGTTGTTTGGGATACTACAGCAACTGTTAATGCTACCCTAGTCTTCTAGAATTATGATCCCTGGGTCAGTCAGCACCTCCATCTATCCTATTACAAAGAAATCATCTCTGGCAGAGGGGCATAATGGTCAGTTGGAAGGAATATCTTAAACTCTTGCAGGCTTCTTTTGCAACTCAGTAAGGAAGACCTGACAACAAATGGAGTAATAAAGTAATAGTATAGGATAAAAAGAGGAACACGGATAGCAAGTAAATCTTACATCTCTTCAGATGCTGTGAACTGCATTTTCGTGTGGCTTCAGATGGATTCTGGAGGAATTTCCCACAGCATGCTGTGCAGAACCTGTTCATGGGGAGCTTCCTCCTGTCTCTCTCTACCCTTGTGCTGTCTTCATGAACCTTCTCCAGAGAGATCATATGTTATCTTTTAATAACATCCACAAGTGTGCAGCACAGGCTGGCACAGGGCACCCTGATAGATTCCCTTATAGCAGCTACACATGCCAGCATACGGACTGCCCCCAAGATATAAGCACAAGCAGAGCAGGCATTACCCATTCCAGACCATAAAGTCTTCTGCAGTGTTCTTAGTACAATCCTCTAGTGGATGTTAATTACCAGTTTTCAAAATAGTGTTTTAAACTAGGGCCAGGTTGAACATGCATGGGGAGGAGAGGCCGGAATCCTAGAGAAAAGAAGAAAATTACATTTTTCCTGGATACTTCATGACTGGTCACTTGTGAACTTGAAAATCTATAGTTATGTATTTTGCCATATAGTTATGCATTTTGTCTACTGTAGTAAATCTCGATGACTGCGAAGCAATCTCTGATGGAAACAGCTCCGGGATTTATCTTTGATCAGATAACTGCAAACATTGAGTCAGGGATGTATTTCTCTATTCCCAAATTTGTTTTCTGTGATGATAGAATCAATTACATTTACTCATGCTGATTCTGAAACAGGAAAATAATTTGTTGAATGACTCTTGCTGATGCCATCAATATTTAAATGTTCCTACAAACTTGTAAATTAAACTTCAGTTTTTTTAGGAAGAAATTACAATCTGTAACACAAACCCAATCAAATTTTGCAGTTGTACAGTGGGGGAAATACAATAAGGTATATGTGCACCACAGACAATATAAGAGTTCAATATATTTTGGGGCAGAAGGATAATTTAGTGTAATGTCCTGTAGAACACTGGTTGTTAAACTTTAGTTACCTCAGTTTTGAACCCAACAGCTTCACTAAAATATTTCCATCAGACTAGGATCTGCTATTATATTCCTTACTTCCATTATCAATCCCATATACATTTTCTGTAAGAGGAAAAAATAGTGCCTGAAATCACAATTTCTCTGCATTCCTGCCATTTGGTGTGTCATTTGTGTAAAATGGTTTTAGCAATGTATTATTGTCCCTCCAACACATCTTGATCTTGGGTTTTGCTTGTTAATATTTACAAATCACTCTCCATAAAAAGATTGCTTACTGTTGATTATGTGTGGTACTTGCATTGGTAAAGAGAACTTAATTTTTCTTCATTTTTGTTATTTAATATTTAAGAGCACCATAAGCCATTATATACATCTGCAGCTGTTACAGGAAGGCATAAAAGTCATGTCTTTCTTCCTGTTGTTCTGTGGGGGTGTTTTAGGAGTCACTTCTATTAGCCAAGCTGTTTCTTGACCTCTTGTGTTTCCCTTTGGCAGTCCAAGTCTGTGTAATTCTGCAGACTTCGGCTGAATCTAGGATTTTTCCAAGCCAATTTCAAAGTCTGTCACAGCACCAGGCATCTGAAATTTATGTACTCACTTTCAGCAGTGGTGTTACATTCCCTCACTTCTGTTAACCTTACATTCTGTTAACCCCTCTTCCATGTAAACATTAGTTGGCATCGCCCTTTGAAAACTTCTGGCTGTGCTGTATCAGGGTAGGTTGGGATATTTATGCAGCACGGGACAGAATTGTACAATTGTGCCAAGTGTGGTATATCCATACAATTCTATGATATGCTATTATAAGTAACACTTTGCTGATTTGATTTTCATTACTTTTCTATGTGTCTTTGTACAATCTGTGATACAAATATTTCTCCCAAAACTGAGATTTCGCATATTAATCCCTATTTCTTTTTAACACTTATTGCCTTTCCTGCTTCATGACTGCTTTCATTTTCTTACCCTTACTACATAACCTTAATTGTATAGGTGTACCACAGCTATACCCAATAGTAACATGATATACTGAATATTGTTTTGAATTTTCCCTTTTTTTTCTCTGAAGCGGGGTAGTTTTTCTGGTGGAGATGCAGTGGCAGCAAAACATTAATAAATATGTCCTGTTTTACTGAACCGACAAATATTACAAAATGAGCGTGATTTTTCATATTATGGTATTCCATGAAAGCTTTGGTGAAGGATATTTGGCTGAAAAATTTATAAGAACATGAGTTGAAGCTTAACTAAAGTCTTAATACAGTTTTGGGGGTTTGAGACAAGGACCAGTTCACTGAAAAACGTCTCAGTGAAGCAAGCATATATATTTTCACTTTTCAAAGTGCTTCTGTCACTCTGTAGCTGTCAGAATGGGCAATTTAGTGTTTACATACTTGGCATGTTGGTTTTATACTCTGGGCTACATACTCCTGATCTTCAGAATGTCCCAAATGAGATGCTGTTAAGATCTCACAAATGTATGTTGTTTGAAACAGTAGTGTATTTCAAATAAGAATGTACTCTTAAATATGAATCTTGCTTAGGAAGCATCTTGCTATGATTTATTGATTTCCCTCCCTCTCTCATTTAAATGAATTCCTGGCTGATATTATTTTACAGATACTTCTGCTGGCCTTTACTTCTTTCAAGGTATTAAACCCACAGGATCTGACTTAGCAGTTCATTCCGCATTTGCCTTGGTCTTTCTACCTTCTGTTTAGAATTCTATTCTTTCAGACAAGTACGTGTACCTTACTTGCACTTTGCCAATTTGTGCTTTATTCCCCTTTTCACTTTGACAACTGTATTCATGCACTGAGATTTCTTGTTCATTCTCTTTTTAATGATCATGAATAATTGAACACACCCTTTGAGTTTTCCTGACTTCCCATAACAAAATATAAGAGGAAAAAATATTTTGCTGGATTTATTTTGTTTTAACAAAGTTACACTGAAAGCCAAAATTGAAGAGATTTTTGTTCGTGTTCTTCTCTATTTGTTCATTTGTATACTTGTTTTCCAAACTACAAAAGTCTGAGTTGTAAATGTTGCATGACAGTTGAAGCTGGATACATCTGATTCCACTTGTTTTTATGTATCTGTGACATTAAATGTCATGAAAATTTGGCACATAGGAAATTCCATGTGGGCCTGTTCTCCATCGTGTTGAGTGATCATAAACTTTTTATGTTTAATGATTTGAAATGTTTTGGTAATTAAATATATTGGGAAATTTCAGTGTCTATGGACATACATGTATAACAGATGTCAGAATAATTCCACTGATTATGGTTGATTATGACAAGTTGAATTCCTTTCATTAACATAGGAAATTTTTTTTTCCATGTTTGCAGAGATATTGTGTTGCAGAGATATCAGCAAAAATAACAGGAATGTCACTGTCAGCTGGGTGTTGGTGCGGTATAGTGAAAATGGTGAAAACATCACAGCTAGCTGGAAAAATGGCACTGTTGTGACATGTTTGAAGGTTTTTAAACTTTTTAAGTCGACAGTGGAAAAAACCCCAAACTCTTTGTAGTTTTATATGATGAGATTATGCAAAATACTGGAATTGGAACTATGTCTTTCCCACACAGATTTTTCACTCATGTACATTGAGCTTGAAAAGCTCTCCTACTGTAACTTAAAACTGTTTTTGTCAAAGTTTTACTGAAGTTTCCAGCACTTATACTGGAGAACTACTAATTAAGTGTAAGTTTTGATTTGTTTGTTGGAAACCATAATTGATCAGTGCAGCTTCAAAAGCTGGACAGATTAAGGTTCTATCTTTTATCCCAATGGCAAAGTGAGGAAGGTGGAGTTAGAGTGGTGCTGCAGTGACGGATGAGTCTATGTGGATGACTGGCAGTTATGAGGCTACTTTTTTTCCCTCTGCAGCTTTACGTAATAGTTTTGTTTCTAAGCTTTTTTTTTTTTTTTTTAGCATCATGCCAAAGACTTTGCAGCCATTTCCTGAAACTATGCATTTTAAAGACTCTGACAGTCTAGGCACAAGAGCATGTTCCTTTCACTTGCCTTCCTTACTTTAACTGCTGGGTAATGCCTTTATGCATGAAATCACATTCTGTGCAGGTTTTATTTTTTAGATGCATAACTTTACAGGACATTTCTATCACATCCTCAATCTGCAAACAACAAGGACAATAAAAAAGCAAGAGAACTGTCTGGTATAAAGTTTAAAAATTGTCACATTGGTCAGTTGAAAAAAAAAATAACAGGAAAAATTTGAAAGGATGGGATTACATGAAGACAATACAGATATCTGCCTTGAGGTGTCATGTCTTGGAGATATGAAGTGACATCAAAGTTTTAAGGTCTTTAGTTTTTATTTTCTTGTTCTCAGATCTTACTTACACTGAATCTTACTCTCCCCTGGCACCGCCTTCACAAATTCTTGAGCATCTGAGCGCTGAGCTGGAAAACAAAGTCCAGTTAAGAATATGACAATAAATAAAGGCTTTGGCCACCCTCTCCCTGAGTCAAATGGAAGGATGTACAAGTTAAAACATCTTTGTTGGATTTCAAAAATAAGATTTCTTCAGAAAATTGATAATGTTTTGGGGCAAAAGAGGGAAACTTTCCTACGTTTATCTATTAAAATAAAGTAAAATAGTAAACCCAGTTGGATGCTTTTGGCTACTCTTTATTTGTTTTGTTCTCATAGTTTCTATATCGTGTCTTTGATTAATTAGAGATGACCTTTTAATGGAGCTAATCATCTAAGAGAACACTTGAAAGAAATTTTATGTGTGAGACACCAATGCAGTTCGTTCCGTTGTTGCTGGTTAGATTGTTTTGGTTGTTGTTGGTTAGGTTGTTTTTTATGTTATTGGGTTTTCTTTCTGTTTTTTTGTAATGAAAGAAGTTTTAATCCTCTTCCTTCCCTAACTCAGATATCTGAAAAAGAAGCCTTTTCAGAAAGACTTACAAAACAAGGCTTGAACCAGGAACAAAAGTGCTATATAAAGGTGCATGATGGCAACATGTTGCAATGTAGTCTTCAAATCATAAAGCTACCACTGAGGAAGTGAAATTTTAAAATGGTTTAGTGGTAAAGGTGATATTTTGCTAAAGTCGCTTTCTTAGAAAGCTATCATTGCTTAATTATTACAAAGATCTGTTGCTGGAAAATCTAGTGACCGGTGAAATTTAAAAAGAAATTAAGAAAGCTGGGAATAAAGAATAATTGCCTTGAGCTCTGTATTTTTCTAATGATAGCTCATTTGGTACAGCACTGAAAACAGTTCTGGTTAATTAATATAGTTAATATTTACTGAGGATGCTTAAGCATCAGCAAGTTAAATTGAGTTGTTTAGATTCAACAACCATTGGTTGTTCACTGCTTCGACATCTTTCAAATGATTCAAAATTAGGTCAAGGGCAACTGAGCAGGAAAAAAAAACCCAGGAGCTCTCAGGACACTGGGATTTAATCCAGCCCAGGAAACCATTAAAGCCAAGCCAAACTGATTGGCTTTTTTAATCTTCAGGGATATGCAGTGGGCACACAGATTTTATCAATGTCATTGGTATTGTGGTGTAATAATGTCATGGTAAAATACACTGTGGATTTACTTAAAGAACTGCCTTACTCTGTAAACATAGAAGTAAAGTTTCAGAAGACACGGGACTGGAGAAACATAAAGCTGCTGGAAAATGCCTGAGTAGAGAAGGTTATTAGAGGAGCACTTCAGGATGAAAGGCAACAATTAACGGTAGGGAATCTGAGTAAACCGTCAAGTTAATAACCTATAGAAATTGATTTGGTTTCTAGTCTTTTACTGTAGTAAATTTTGTTTAGTGTTAGATGTCCATATTCTTTTTCCCAACTTCCTTGATGATCCATCGAAATACCTTGACCTCCTGTACTTGATCTTTGATCTGTTTTTCTTGTACTTGCCTATTGAAGTGTTTGGGAATTGGCACCAGAAGGTGCTGGTTGGTTATGACCATGGTAACAAAGACACTTAAGAAAGGTATAATTTAAAAAGCTATTTATTAGAGCTAACACTGTCTTTCCCCTCTAACTCCAAACTAGCTGTGATGGTACTGACAGATGAGAACACAACTGGTTGGTATTTCACATGGTGTTTATTAAAGGAACCTAAGCTGCATGGAAAGCAACATGCACAGAGCAATCGTATGCTGCATGAGTAAATTTAATAAAATATTATGCAACCAGGCTATCTTTGCATACTTCTTTTAATAGCTTTTCCTTTGAAATATACTTTTTTTGTAGTATGTAGGCAGCTCTTGTGGTATAAATATTATTTATTTTAAAATGTCTGTTAAGCAACGTAATGCAAAATTTTCAACCATTGTTGTTCGTGGGTATGTTAAGTCAGGCTCTTATAAGAAATTAATACTTATCTTTTGTTTCTTCATCAGTGAGGCAGTCTCTGTGGGATGCTGAATCATTTTTTGTTCTATGTAAAAAAAAAAATAAGAAAGGAATAAATTATACTAACTTTGTTGTGCACAAGAGAAAAAGTCTTGAAGTGATGAAGAAATCATTTGTCTAAACATTTACATTGTAGAAAGCAATGGAGGAAAGCTCATACCTTTGCTACAACTGGTTGACTCCAGAGCTAGTATTTTGTAGGTGGGAGGATTATTTTGTTGCTGACATCAGTAGACGACGTGCCTTTGACACTTCTTGCTGTGGGTGTTTACCGTGGTTCATGGAAAGGGCCTTGTTTTTTTCTCTCTGCGTAATCCCGGGATCGTCGCATTCCTTGATTTTAAACTCCTACTGTGGGTTCCTGTGTCAGGCACAGGGTCTGGGCCCTTTGCTCTCAGTGAAGACAGTCTTCTCCCAGTGCAGCTTCAAGAATGCAAATCAGCTCCTCTACCAAACCAACAACAGAACTGGGGAAGAGTAGTATCTAACTACGGTGTGCTTGTCCAGTGGTATTTTTACAATGGCCTATATAAGTATTGAAATTTTTATAATTCACAGTAGAAAAAGAAGAGAATCTGGTGTTTTTACTTACACAGTACAACCTAGAGAAGTGTGTTATTATTTTGGCAATGGTTGCATTATTTGAAGTTGGTCCTGGACTTATATTTTCTGTACATTACTCCAAGAAGTAAGTCAGAAAATACACGTTTAGTATGATAGGGGTTTTTTTGTGTATGTTTTTAGTTAAGAAGTTATTTATGCTGAGTGCTTTTTAATGTATTCTGTGCTTTAAATACTTGTGTGTAAGGGAAAATAAAAATGAAGTTTCCTCCCGGAAATTCTGCTCTTATAAAAAATCTGGGTGAGAAACTGTTTTTTCTCTGAAATCCCCATCAGGCAGTATCAGCTATATTTATTGATATCTGCATCTGGCATGTCTAAATCAGAAGCTGGATCAGATCTGATTCAGGTTATTTTAAAATATCTCATATCCTGATGAGTATACAGGTTTTATTTTCAATTTTCTTGCCAATGTCAACATTAATTTAGAACTGAGCTTTGTTTTCATGTAAGACCTATACTTTCTGCCCTTGACACCTCTAAAAATATTATTTGAACAAGCCAAACAACAATAAGAAAAAGATTTCACAAACCTTTCTGTAGGTTTTGACAAAACACTTTGTCAAAATAAAATTTCTATATTTGTGCTATGGGAAGCTGAGAGTCTTATCCTGTTGCTTTCACTTGAACCCTCTTTGTACCATGCAAAATCAACACACTCTGTGCCAGGGGGATTGTTCTCAACATTTAGCTTGAGTGGGAAGCAGATGATGGTAAGTGGAAGAACAGCATATGTGTGTGGCAAAGCTTGTCTTGTCTTCTAACAGCAGCTATTTTTAAGAAAAAGGTCTTGTTCACAAAAGAGGAGACTGCTGATACGACATGGCTTTTGCTGAATGGAGTGTTTGCTTTTGTTTCCAGTCAGACAAGGGTAGTTGAAGATATTTTCTAGGCACACAGGCTTAATCGAAACTTTTGTGATGTGTTTTGTAGCGAGAAAAGGTGTTAAATATGTTTAAAGACAAGTAATAAGCAAGCCCGTTTATCTGAATCTGCAGCTTTAGTTCTAGGGCTGTGTCTAGCAGTCTGAATAAAGCTGATTGTGTTGGAGGTTGACCTGTGTGGAGAGTACCTGGCAAACTGTTTCTGGGCACAGGACAGAAACAGCTGGGAAGGTGGGTAGGTTGCCTAGAGAGGTTGTGGATTCCCCATCTCTGGAAGTGTTCAAGGCCAGGCTGGATGAGGCTCTGAGTAACCTGATCCAGTGAGTGGCATCTCTTCTGATGGCAGAGGGGTTGGAACTAGGTCATCCTTAAGGTCCCTTCCAACCCAGACCATTCTATGATTCTAAGCTTGTTGCTTTGCTTGGTGACTCTCGTGTTTGCTATTATTCCTTGGAAAACCGTTTTTTTTTGTTGAAGTTAAATGCTCTATTTAGTTATAATGCTTCGCATTCTTCTGCCCAAATAGTCTGGGCTGTGTTCTTAAGTATCCAAACTGGTGCCAGGCATGAAAGGGGCTGACTTTTGTAATGTTTATGTTGCCTCGCAGCTGGGCGATGAGGGGTTGTGGTATCAATGCGGGGGTGTCTGTTTGTAGAAGACACATCTGTGTGCTGAATGTACCATTTTCAGCAGCACAGTTCTGGCCTGATTGCCATAGATAATAACTGGAGGTTTGTGGATATAGAAACGTGCTGTCTGAGCCATGTGGACGTACTGTGAAAGGGCAGCGGGATAGCTGATTGAGTACGGACCTGCGGCTCTGGATAGAAGGCACTGGGGAAGCAGGACAGCCAGAAAGGGTGGAATACAGTAGGTACAAGAAGTAGATTATGAAATAAAGCAAGAGTAATACTAGTTGGGAAACACAAAACAAGAGGAAGTAACTCAGAGGGCAAATGGTGCAGAATTCCAAATGAGTTCTTGTTCATGGTGAAGTGATTTTGCCGGCTTCTGTGAAGTGGAGCAGTAGGTTCCACAGGCTTGTGTTAACCTGCAGCCCATTATCTGGAGATAATGCATAAGACCTAGGAAGCATTCTAATTTGAGAAACAAGCATTATATCATTGACTTGTTCTTCACTCCATCTGATGTAATGCTACCTGCTAGTGTATTGCCAATAGATTTTTACCTGTTTATTCTTGAGTACAAGGTCTTGTATTGACACATAAATAAATAGATGATCTAAAACCAGCTATAGATATAGATTGATCATGTAATAAGTAAATCCTGAGCATATGGCCAGGTAAGTTCTTTTAGAGCAATGCTTGATTTTATTTGAAATATTGGAAAAGGATAAGAAAAGAAAGAGAATGTGACAGGTGTGGGAGTTTGGATGGGAGTTGAGGTTGGCCTTATTACTTTGAAATAGCGGTTCATGCTCTCATTTCAGGTTTTGTTCATAGCTATGTAAGCACAAAACTTTTCAGTAAAAATATTATTTTCAAGCTGGTTATGATGCTTTAAATCAGGTTTGCCATTTTATCTTCAAGGGGAACCCCATTTTGGGAAGTATTTCCAGTAGGTACCTGAGTCATCTTTTGTCAGCCATCTTCCTGTTTACCCACTTAATGAGGGGAGCATGGAAAATAATCAGTGTTCTGCATGGAGCTTTGTTTGCTGTGCGTTTTCCCCATCTATTTCTCTGTGTAAGAAAAATGCAGGTAGGGCTCTGTTTGGAAAGGTTAAAAAATGCTGCTTTGCCAGCTTACCTGGAGGATATTTTGAGGTTCCAGCTGTTAGAATGAAAGGGAGCCATTCACAATCCTACCTAAGAGATTGCTTATCACCATTGTGCTGAGCCCACATGGGTTTTTCTCTGTGGGACTGGATAAGAATGTGCCAGATACAGAGTTTAGAGGGCAAGCTTCATACTTTTTAATATAAATGGCATTCTTCCCCCTAGACAATAATCCTGATAGAACAGTAGTCTTGAGAGACAACTGCTACTGCAGAAGGAGAGGTTCATTGCAGGAATAGGGAGAAGTTTTCCCAGACATATTCAAATCTTCTGTGCTCTCAGTATGAGAAAACCCAGAAACTGCTGAACTCTTAATGCAGGTATTCAAACAAGAATAGACATTTTCATCCACCTTCAGTGGATCCGAAGCACAGAATTTTTCAGTCAAAATATGGTTTTCAAGCTGGTTAACATGTGGGTAGGAAATGGACATGTCTCTTGTAGTAGAACTTGCTCTCAGTTGCTTACTCTTGCTTATAGAAGAAGCACAGCAATTGGCTGTGGGCAAATCAGGAATGAGGAAGTGGTATCAACAGCACATCGGAAGAGAGTTGTATCTTTAATTCTTCATTATGCTCTTTGTGAAATAAGGACAAACTTACACACAAACCTAAAAAAAATTAATCTCTCTCCAAAGAAGATGAGATCTGTCCCTTTACCCTTACAAAGCTGCTTCATATTTTAGTGAACAGTATTTATGTTCACAGACAGAGCACCAGAGAAATGTCACTAAATGAGAAAGACAATAATCAGTGGACTTCCTGAGATAGCCCCTCCTCTCTTATACTGGATGTTCAAAGGGATTTTTATGTGGGGTAACTGTTTTAGTAGTGAAATTGTGCAGTGCCTCAGACAACATCTGTAGCATAGAAAACCTGCAGACTGCTGGAAAAGGTTCTGTTTTCAGTGGAGAGAATAAGGGACAGACTTCGGTAAAATATTCAAAAAGTGGCAGATATATTTTGCTGCCACGTTTTGTCAATGCACAAAATAGTTCCCTGCAGAGATTGAGAATGAGGTGAAAGGAAATCCACAAAACTGATTATGCTGAAATCGGTGCTGCAAAGACATGCTTGAAAGGACAAGGGGTAGGTACCTGAGAAAGCCTGTGTGTACCCACATTTCTATGCTAAAACAGTGAAGGCCAAATCTCAAGAGCTTTGAGTGGCTGAAATTGTTGTCTATTTTGATTCTCTCCAGGTGTCCCTGGTCACATGAGGCAGAGGCATTTTGCAAGGGTGAAGCTACTCTCAGATCTTCTAAGGTCCAGGCCTGTGCTTCTTTGCTACTGTTTGTCATGGTGTTTACATTTCCTCACAAACAAGCATGACATATTTGAGGAGTAGAAATACATCGTCTATGTTATTTAGTGTTGTGCTTAGCTCGCTGTATCTGGCTTGGCTTTCTCCCTAAAGCCTCTCTGTATTCTTAAAATTTGGAATAAATTAAATCCCTTGTATTAAACAGATAGTTTTAACAAGTAGAAAGTATTAAAGACACTCATTACTTCAGTATTTGGATGATTTTTTTTTCATTTATTTTTTAAAGATGCTAATTGAACAAACATGGTTTACTCTATACAGTGCTTATCTATAATCAGCTTTCTGATGCTTGTGGACAGATGCACTCTGCTCTGGGAAAAAAAACTGGCTGGATGTCCAAGCCCAGAGAGTGGTGGTTAATGGAGTTACATCCACCTGGCAGAGGGTCAGAAGTGATGTTCACCAAGGCTGTGTTGGGGCCAGTTCTGTATCAGCCATTATCTTTATCAATCAACAATCTGCATTCTTAGCATTACAAAAATCAAAGGACAGAGCCTGTGCATTGTATGCATGCATGAGTTTGACAGTAATTCGGTTGGCTCTGAAAATACGTATATTTTTGTTGGAATGTGTATTTCTAGAATCTGCATTTCACTATCAATATTTGTCTACCACTGACCTGTCCTCTCCTGTTCTTCCATTGCATGACTCTCTGCTATTATTCTTCCATTCCTCATGCCCTTGATGAAAATGTAGCACTTAAGGTTAAAAAAGGAGCTCTTTCTTGTTTCATTAGGATCTCTTTAGTTTGCCCCATTAACTGGTTGAAGGGGACTTTTGTCCTTCAGCTGACTCTTATCTTCCTTTTACAAAAGGCTTTTGTTCCTCTTAAAGGCATTTTCCTCTCACAACTGGATTCTGCAGTCTTTAGTTTCAAAACTGTAGTAAGGCACGTTGACATTCAGAGTGCTATTCTGCTCTCTGCCTCATGAGAACTCTTTCCTGCCAATGTGTTGGACCAGCAGCTCCTCTCCCAGAGCACTGGCAGTAAGCTTGCCTTCACTTGGCCCTCTCTTGCCTTGCTCCCTGCTCAATTCAGTGTTTTATCATTTGATTAAATGAATTCTTTATTATCATGAATTATGTGGTGAGGTAAATTTTATGTTTTGAAGAAAGTGCAAAGGAGACTTCAAGCCTTGTACAAATGAAATAGGTCAGACTTGTAGATGATGGTCTTGAAAAAATTGTTTAGGAAGGAACAAGTGCTGGCTGACCAAACTGTCAGAAATGGTCTTTTCTACTAACTAATGGTCTTTTCTTTGCTGCTAACCCAGAACTGATTAAGGGTGATGACAAACCCTTTTTTTCTCCTGTATGATTTGACAAATGAATGTGTGACTATTTCCAGTGCTAGGTGAGATCAGCTGTGACTGTGTAGCTACACTGAGTGTCTTGAAAACTCCTGAAAAGCTCCAAGGATGGGAGCAGTAGACCTAAGTACGAGGGAAGTAGCAGAGACCAAATCACTCTGAATAGTAAGGCTGAAATACCTTAATAAAGCTGGTTTATCGCTGCTACAGTTGCTGGTGCTAACAACTGCCATCTTTGCAATGGCACAGCACAACTTTCAGCTCTGTGATTCACAAGCTTTTTACTGGGAGAAATAAACTAGAGATACTTCTGCAGCGTTTCATCTGTACTGGCTTTAGGACATGCATAATGTCTTTTCATTTTTTAATAGGCAGCTTTGCAGCCATTATCTTGTTGGCTATAATCCTTTCATTTTCTTTTATCAGTGCTGCTAAGTCACTTGTCATTCAAACAATGTAAGCATCCTTGTGATGAGTTTGTGCTTCAGAGTTCATCAGCATCTCTCTCACTAAACACAATTCCGTTGTCACCCAGTGAACTTGAGGTGACAGCAGCTTTGGAGGGAAAAAAACCCAAACCAGCCCTGTGTCTTGTTTAAGTGAAACAAAGATGCAGGAATCCGGTACCATACCCAACTTCTCATCAAAACTGGAGAGGCTAAACATTGCTGCTCCCCCCCAAAAAAATGAACAACCAAGCCTCAGCACAGCCAAGGCAAACAGGAAGTACTCAAACTACAGTGCAATATCGGTAACAAAAAGAACTACATGTAGTCAATTATCATAAACCCATTTGTCTCACTGCCACAATTAACATAAAGAGAATTTTTTAATTATTATTTTTATATCTGGGAGACCTAGCTGTGGACAAGGACTTGTTGCACTATTATAACAATATGCTACAAAAAAAGGAAGCATTCCCTGATAGCAGCAGAGCTGCAAATGAACAGACAGGTGCAAACCCTGATTCCAGCCATGAGTGGGAATTTCTGTGAATATCTGAAGACTTGTGCAGCACAGCAAATACACAGATAAGAGTCCAACACAACTGATAGAATGAAAAATTTCATCTTGACTCCAAAAGAGATATTTTGGTATTTTGGATTTTTTCTAGAGCAGGCTGTTAGAAGTCACTAAAGCTGTTGCATGAGTGACAGAATTAACGTTCCTGGGTTGTCTATGGACTTGTTTCCCATACCCTAGTTTTTCTTCCCCATCCCCACTGTAGCTCTTCTAACTGATACGCTTGGCTGAGGAGAAACAATAGCACACATGTATGGCTACAAACTAACCACGAAGTGCTGACTTACTGTCTGGGTGCTGTCACTTGATTACATAAGGACCTAAGTTATAAATTATTCTTTAATGATCTACTCAGCTACCTATTTTTTAAATAAAACTCATAAGAACTTAGTGTGTTTAAGGCAGCTCCCTTTGTCAAACGTATTCAAATGTGGTGAATGCATTCCAAGGATAGATGGTAGTGCATTCTGTCATCATAAAGCCAGTCTGAATGACAGAACATCTTACAAACCTTCATTTGAGCATCCTGCTGAAGTGTGCTCTTGTATGCTGAAAGTGCTGTGCTGACAGGTCTTTGGGTATTTGGTGGTACCACATTCTTTAAGGGCTTGGTGGCCTCACAAAAGTGCACCTGCCCACACCAAAAGCAAGAATTTAAATAAAGCAAGAGCAGCAGCTTATCTTTGAAACTGAACAAAATTATCTTCTTAATTAATACAAGACTGTTAACAGAGACAACTGAGGGTAAATCTGCCATATAACAAACTGATTTTTCATACACACAGATTTGCATTAATCTTCTGTCTGACTAAACAGAATAGTTTGGATTTGGACTAATATTTGGTTTTTCTCTAGTAATCCATAGTATGCATTTGCTACCTTTAACGGACAGAAGGAATTGGGAGCTAGATAATCCAACCATTGCACAGACTTATTGTCTTACATAGAAAGAAATTTAAAAGTTTCCTCGTAACCAGTCACATCTTTCGGTAATGTAATATATTTATAGCAGTTCCTCAAGTCTTCTTGCTGCAACTTGAAAAACACAAATTTAGTGTTTAGTGGTTTTAGTTGTTCAACAGATTGTCTGCAATTGGTTATTTTCTTTCTGTCAACTTAATTGTGTAGTGGAAAACATAGAAGACAAGTGTGAAGAAAACTTGTGTGAGACATACATTTCAAATATAATGAGAAAAACGCAGTCATGATTTTCACTTAAAAGTAAGCTAGTGACATGCTTAGCCATGGTCTGGGGTCTGATGCTGCATTTTAGAACTGTGGCGTATTTCTCTAGCTGTTTGTGGTTTCAGCAGCCCCAAAATACTTGGCGATTCCCACACATTGAAAAAGTGACTTAAAAGTGACTGGTCAGTGAGACATGACCAGATTGTGATATAAAATAAGCAGTCATTACTATAGAAACTCCTCCTTCATTTTGAGGCTAGGTCATGTAAGCTGTCTTGGGTTTCATGATTAAAATATATATTCTCATAGTAGGAGAAATGCAGAGTAACTTTCAGTAAGTAATGGTTTGTGCATTCTTTGAAATTGCACAGTTTGATTTCAAGCAATAAACCCCCAGTGCTGCTCCCCTCAGCTCTCCCCATCTAAAGTGCTTTTCTTTAAGAAGAGATATATAATCCATGGAATTGTTTTCACAACAATTTTGAGTCACACTGTTATGTTTATATAACACAAAATTTAAATGCATCATCCCTCATCTGAATAATTATCTTTATTTCAGTGTGAATGTGAACAATTGAACAATTTCAAACTCTGGGTTGCTTTCTGTGTCAGTTTTTGGGCTTCTTTGTTCTATTCTTTTATTTTTCTAAATGTATGTTATTCTGATTTCCATGGCTTAGTTTTTGTTTCTCAATTTTCTATTGTTATAATTCAAGCATTTTGTACTGTCTTTTTGAAAGCAGTATATTCAATTCAGTGTAGTATTAAAATATTTCACTATATAATTAACTTCAGGTCTTTCAATACTCCCTTTTTATATGAAGTACGAAGATATTTTCTTTATGAAGTTCAGTAAATTAAAACTCTACAGAGCTTAATGAAATTTTAATGAAATGATGTTTTATCACGCTATGGTATTTTCTTCTTTCTTCAGTTTTGACATGGGTAAATGTAACTCTTGTATTTCCTAAATATCTTTGTGGAATATAAAGGACAAATACAGGCTACGTTAATGATTACTGGTAACCCTCCATGACACTTGTTAATGACTCTTCCTTGTATAAACACATTTGAGCAACATTTTTTTTTTAGTTTTATTCACATGCTTTTAAACTGGAATATCTGTTTCACATCCTTTCAAAAAACTCTGTCATGGTCGAATTAGATTCACCACTTACTTGGTGTTGATGCCTAAAATTGGGAGTACCTGAAACAGAGACTGAACAAAGTTAGTGAATAAAGGTATGAATTTATTGAAGGCCTTTGGGTGGTACACCTCTGGTACAGAGCCTTGCCGATGGTAGGCTAGACCAAGATGGACCCTGATCACGAGTTTTCCCTCCCAGATATAGGTTTGGTACATTTTCTTATCAGAAGTTAGTTGTCCAATTACAGTTCCAGGTAATGAGGTAATATTCCCCCATTCACCTCCTCCCAATTCACTTTTGTTTATACTTAGGCCTAGGATAGTGACCTTGTTTTCCAGGCCTAAGAAGAATGTTTTGTCTAACAAGAATGTGAAGCACATAATATGGAGTTCAGAATTACACCCTACTACAGTGCAGGGTTAGAAAAATCTAAAAGCTAATTCTTAAGGCATCAGTGTGTTCTTTTGCCATTGATATTTTTACTTTTTTTCTTTCTGAACTATCTAATTCCTTGATTAAAAAACAAAACAAAAAACAAACAAAGAAACAAAAAAAGCCATAACACAGAACCAAAAAACAACCCAGCAGGAAGTGGATTAGGAGGTGACATATCCGAAGAGGCTGCAGGATGTAATTTGGTTTGCTGATATGTGGTATGTAAGGGACCTTTCCTTTTCTTTCATAACCCCGTAATAATAGAAATGTGCAGGAGTCTCACAAAGCAGTGAAGGGGAGGAATGAAATGGAGGGTTCAATAATACAGATTACGAAAAGGAAGATGATTTATATGAATTGACTGATTTTCTGGAGAGTTTCTGAGTGACCTTACTAGTTAACATGTTTTGGGTTTTTTTCACAAAACGTTATTTCTAGCATCTTGTTTATTCTTCTTGAGGTGCTTTCTTCAGTGTTTTATAATCACATAATTTTTGTGTGTTTTTTACATTTGAAAGAATAAATCTGTAAGTTAAAAAAGAAGGATAAAACAAAGAAAAAAAGTGGTAAAATACTGGGCAGAAGGAGAATATTTCTGTTTTAATGTACTATGAAATCCATAATTTCCAAGGCAGTTTTTGAACCCTACCTACTTCCTAAAGGCCCTACTTCCACCTTTCCCTTCCCTTCCCTTCCCTTCCCTTCCCTTCCCTTCCCTTCCTTTCCCTTGTTCAACAAAATGTATCTTGCCTTTTCTGTAAATCCAAGCTTTTTCTTACAGCTACATTTGATAAGATTGTAGGTCCATTCTTTTGTCATGGAAGGGGATACATTTTTCTGTTGCCAAAGGAGAGATTCTTGCTTTCAGATTTAATCCTTCGTAATTCCCACTCCCTACTCCCTTTACACTCCTGCAAATTGCACAGAATAATTCAGATGTTTCCAGGCTCAAAAGTTCTGAAGGTGGATTTGGGATTTAATTTAACTTTTCCTCACAACTTCATTCTGAAAGAAGGAATGATAAACGAATTATGCCAGCCTACTCAGTGCTGCAGAAAGGCAGTCCTTTCTGCAGAAGCTACTAGTTAAAAAACTTTAGGCTAAACAACTTGGATTTCAGCCTCACAATTTTTGAACACAATTGCCAATAGCTGAATCTTGATTTGTCACACTGGTAGTTGCACTGGTGATTGAAGGGATGTGAAGTTAGCCTGAAAGCACATCCAAGGTACATTGAACTATTCATGAAAACTTGTTCCTCTGCCATAGATATCCTTTCCCTAGCCAAAGTTAGAAGGTAAGTAACAGCTTGTCATCCACCCCATCAGTTTTATATTTAAAGATCTGATCTTACACTGAGGCCCAGTCTCCATTGTCACATAAATTAATAACTGATCATGCATGTAGATGTGGCACTGCAGGACATGGTTTAGTGGCAGACTTGGCAGAGGTAGGTTAACAGGTGGAGACAAGGATCTTGGAGGTATTTTCCAACCTAAACAATTCTATGAACCTACGATTACTTATTAAATGTATTTAGGATAGTCACTTACATGTGGAAAGTGGAACAACTCAGCAACTGCCACAGACAGGAACACCATCAAGAATGAAGAAAGGGAAGAGTAAGGGCATGTATAAAGGTGGAGTGACTCTGCAGAAGACATAGCTAAATATTAAGCAGTGAATGTATGGAAAATGAGGATGAAAAGGTATTTTGGAGTGCACAGTTCAAAGGAACATTTACAGCTGTTGTAGGAGCTCACGAGCAAGCCAGGAGAATATGTGATTGGAAGATGGCCTTTAGCACCAATGTTTTGAACAATCTGTGAGAAAAAAAGATTAAAGCAGATAGGCAGCATGCAAGGAATGAGTAATTTAATGAGGATGGGATTAGTCTTGGGCTGTTTTCTGTCAAGAAGCTGCACATGTAGCTTAGTTTAATTTGCCTGGACTCCGTCAGTGCACAATGCAACTGTATGGAATGATTAATCCTATGTTTCTTAAACAACTCTCTTAAAATGGAGCCACTTGCCTTTCAGGGTGACTGTTTTTTATTTTTTCAAGAAGAAGGATGTCTTAAATGGTGGCCTCACATGAACTTCCTAGCCTGTAGGCAACTGTAGCTAAGAGCTTCTCTTCCTAAAGAAGGATTAAGAAGTGGAAGAACGCCAAAAAAGCACAGGGACAAGGGAGTGTTGGTGAGATTCCCAACTGCCAGAAACCCAAGTTCAGCTCCCCAACTCTCCCAACCTATGCTTGGCTGCACACGAAAGTGTCTATCCTCCTGGCCACAGGAAGACCAAGTTAAACTGTGACTGCAAAGGCGGAGCTAATTATGATATAACCTGAAGCATGCTCCTTTCTCAGGGGGGATCCACGGCTTTTGACATCCTAGGCATCCTTGCCTCAGTTCGCTGGAAGAGACTTTCTCTACATTCAAGAACTGGCCTTTGGGAATTTTTGAGTAGCTAATATCTCAGTGCTATTCATAACAGTTTTTCAAATGGAAAAAATCCACTACTTATTGATTACTTGCATATCGCCTGACTGTAAGATTCTTTTTCAAAGCAGATCACTAGAAGCCATAGAACCCATAAGTAATACACAGAGGTTTCATGCAATTCAGTGGACTAATTTCTATGAAAAATTAAAATGGAACTCTATCTAAAACTTAGAGAAATATACTATATATTTAATTAAGTTTTCCGCATACTTCATTTTCTGTACTTCTATTTAAAATGTCTTTTTGGAGGATTATATTCCCTGGGTCATTATAAATCTCTAGAGTTTCCTGTTCTGGAGTGTAAAACATTGCATTCATCACACCTTTTTTTTCCCCTTTCAAATGACAATTGTTCTTTCACAATCTTAGGGATTTTTAATGTCATTATCATGCTGAGTAACAGAGGATTAGACTATGCTGTAGGGAATTTGTATTCAAAGTGCATAGTTGAATTAATGAGAAAATACACTGAGAAACTTCTTGAAAAACCTGAGAGTTGGAAGGAGGTTTTTCCTTATGCCCTCGGAGAAAAATTCCTCTGTAGGCCTTCTTTAAAATCCAACTGCCTTTCTGTGCAGGGACAAGAATTGGTTTATTTATTCTAAGCATTCTCTCCTGGACATTCAGGTAGACATGGGATAAGGAACATGGTTTGACCAAGGCTCCATTTTCAGTTTTCATCTGGGATAGCTGTATTCTATTGCATAACAGAATGATGTTCTTACTCTTTACTTGATCTTTTATTTTTTTGGAAAGGGCTGTTCAAGTCATTTCCCTTTTAGTCAGTTCCTATCTCGTCACAGGACTATTGCCGTTTTCCCTCAATGATGCTATATTTCCCTACACGAACATGGCATTTCAAAAATTCTTATCTGTTCTGGATATGAGGAGTCCTGACCTCCAGTTTTGAGATCCTCTAGGAATTTCCCTCGAAGTCCATTACCTTCTGTATTTTTGGAAAGTTCTATCCCATGAGCAACTTCTACGCAGAAATATATTTTCACATAATAAGTAAATGACAATTTAATTAAGTCTAGTTGAAGTCAATAGGAATTCTCCTCAATATGCCTTTGCAGATGCTAAAGGGTAGGTCATTTTATATTTGGGAACAAGGACTGGAAATCAATAGCAAACATTCATAAAACATGCTTGAGAGTTTGTTCTGGTTTTATATTAAATGTTTGTCAGTTCACGTGCTATGCTCTCTCAGAATAACAGTATTTTATACAAAGGGATAATTCACAGCCATTTAAAATATTTTTCCTTTAATGTAAAACAGCAAATATAAGAGTAAAAAAAATGTATTCTGAATATTCAGGATTGCACTAGCTAATAAATACAAAAAAAATATCTTTGAAGAGACATTCAATTATAAGATTTAGAAGATTCTACATAGTGGGTCTACAAAATTCTTCTAAAAGATAAATTTAAAGCTATTTCAAATTCAAATGCTAGTTGATGTTCTTTGTGTTACTTTTCATAAAATCCTCGCAACAAACTACTATGCATATGTTCATCCTGGTATTTTCCTATATAAATACTATCTCTTGTTTATATTAGTATTTTAGTATTATCTGACCTGGTACATTAGGAAATTAACCTTTGAACGGCACTGAATTTTAAAGCATTCCAAGACCATTGATTATTTAGACATCAGAAAAAAAATAAAATAATGAGGTGCAAATCAATCCTTCTTTATCCTTGAATCAAAATTCTGTTGAAAGTAAAATTTTTTCTTCACAATATTAGGAAGAAGAAAACCAGACTTTCAGACTCTAAAGGAAATAATTGTTCAGAACATGACTTCTTTAAACAATAAGTACAAAAAGTTTTGCTCTGGGCAAAGTTGGATATATTTCACGTCAGAAAAATTAGAAATTAATTTTTTTTGGCATAAAGCCCTGAGGATGCACAGATCTTCCCTTTTTTCTTTTATTCAGCAGAGTACGTGGACTTGGGCTTTCTGTATTAACTGTTTGCACTTATTTTTTGATCTTTGATATTATCTGGTAAGGTAGATCTTGATTTTTGTCATTGTGTTAAGAAAATGCTGAAGTTCACAATTTTAATTTGGAGATTTCCTCTTAGATCTTAAGACTTATGTTCTTTTCTAAACTTGTATTTAAACTTAACTCTTTAAGCACAGCTTCCAGCTTCACTTGAAAAGTGTTTGGATATCCAATTTAAAAAAAAAAAGCAAAACCAATGCCAATAGCATTATGTATTTTTAAAACGCTATTTTTAAAAATACTGTAGAAACAGTATCCCAGTTCTCTTGTTCAACCAGGCTAATTAGGAGAGTTATGTTAGATGAAAATTTCCTCCATAGAATTCTGGAGTAAAAATTGTTCAGAACTCTCTCTTTTTCAGAGGTAGGAATAGCTCACCCTCTGTGGTACTTGGGCTGGCATGTTTAGATTCTGTACTGGGACAGAGTGTGTTAGTATATGTGGTCACAGAAGCTGGCTAAGTACTTGAAAGAGATCTTGTGTCAGCTCACCTAGAACACTTTCTGCTTATTAAGCAAGAATATTTTCAGCCAATCAATACAGTTAATTAAATGATGAACTATTTTATTAATAGCTCAGAGCAAGACTCAAGTGAGAAAAAGTAATAAAACAGCAGCTGGAGGAATTACTTGCTCTTTGGGGCACTTTTAAAAGTTTGTGTAATTGGAATATTTAATCAGAAATCAGAGGTGGCAGTTGCAGATTTGATTAAGGGATGGAACGAATGGGGACAGAAATTCATAAAAAGAAACTTCAGGTGGATTGCAGGTTTTTGCTGCAGTGCACGAGCACTTTCTGTGTGTTTAGTAACATTCTGAAATGAAGCAGCAGTAGAAAATTAGGGAGCAAGTAATAAAGAATAAAAGAGTTCAGTGTAAGAATTATGAATATCAGTGTTTGCTAGATACCAATATTGCATGAGTGTATGCATTTGTGTATGCAGATACACATTTGTGTTACATATGTATAAAATAATTTAAGACCCAAGAAGTGTAATATCTGCCAATGGCTCTTTCATAAGACTACTGATTCCTGTTCTGTTAAGAGCTTTGTGTGTGTATGAAGTCACATAGAGTGTTTGGTTGTATGATCAGAGAAATGCTGAGAAACATTAAATATTTGCTTTTTCAGGTGCTACAGAACCTGCAACCAGATGGTGAAACGATTACGATGTACCATTTGCTGATTACAAACAGCAAATCAGATGTGGCAAACCCACCTCCCCCCACCCCTGTTATTTCAGTGTTCTCAGCATCTATTATTCCTTTTTAGTATTGAGTTGGAGTCTAAATGTAAAGACATTTATATTGTTAAATAATGAAAATGAATGTGTCTTGAATCTCATTGGAAATCTGCTGATGACCATGAAAACAATACTATTAACTTCAGTAAACATTTAGGTCATGCTTTGCATTAAGAAAAACTAAAAATGGAGCCTAAGATAGCTCATATTTATTGAACTAATTCCTAATGCTGCTACTGGTTTATTGAGAAATACAGTCTTGCTCAAGATAAGTCCCAGGAAACTTTCAATCTTCAATTAGAGTTTTGTAATTTCATACCACATTTTCACGCTACATATGCACACAATAAAAAGGTCCAAAATCAGATTCTACATGCCTAACCACAGTCTGGTAATGTTAGTGTACCTCCCTGTTGTTGCCTGGTAGAAGAGGCTGACCCCACCTGGCTACACCCTCCTTTCAGGTAGTTTTAGAGAGCAATAAGGTCCCCCTGAGCCTTCTTTTCTCCAGGCTAGACAACCCCAGCTCCCCCAGCTGCTCCTCACAGGACTTGTGCTGCAGACCCTTCACCAGCTTCATTGCCCAGATCAGATTTCAGAATATTGGGCAGCCTTGTTGTTGTCACCCATCAGCTGTCATAGGCACTATATTGATATGCATGGTTCCATTTGTTCTCTATTTCTTTTTTTTTTTTTTTTTAATTATTGTACAAATAAAGTACTGCATTATTTGAAAAATGAACCCGTGGCAAAGCACCACTTCATGTGCAGCATAACATACATCTAGTTCTGAATACTGTTGAAACACTCACATTGAGATCATGGTGAATTTCTAATATGGAAATCTGCACTTGATTAAATTAGCATCTTCTTGACAGCTTTATAACTTTCAGAGTCCGTGACTGCTACTTCTGATAAACACTTTCCTCTTGAGAGAGTGAGAAGTACTTTTAGAAAGCTGCATTGTGGATGCTTCTGTGCCAAATGCAACATGTGGAATGTGTTCAAAGCAGTTTTATCCCACTTTGAACAGATGTTTTACTTATCATGAAATTTAGCCTGAGTTAAATATAACTGTTTTTACATACTTTTGGTAGTTACATACATAGAGAATGGGCTGATTAGGTACAACAGAACCTTCCTTTTCATTTTGGTGTCCAGCACACATTGATGGGTTGTCCAAGTGTTGTGCTTTAACCCCAGCCAGCAACAAATCCCCACTCGGACACTTGTTCACTCCCGACCCCAGTGGGGAGAGAATGGAGAGGGTGAGAGAATTGGAAGAGTAAAAGTGAGGAAACTCATGAGCTGGGCTAAAGACAGTTTAATAGGGGAAGTAAAAGCTGTGCATGCAAGCAAAACAAAACAAGGATTTATTGCCTCCCATGAGCAGGCAGGTGCTCAGCCACCTCCAGGAAAGCAGAATTCCATCATGCATAACAGTGACTTGGGAAGACAAACGCCATCACTCCAAATAACGCCCCCCTCCTCCTTCTTCCCCCAGATTTATATGCTGAGTATGATGCCATAGGGTAAGGAATGTCCCTTGGATCAGCTGGAGTCAGCTGTCCCAGCTGCATCCCCTCCCAACTCCCTGTGCCACCTCCGGGTTCCTCACTGGTGGGGTTGGGTGAGAAGCAGAAAAGGCCTTGGCTCTGTGTACGCACTGCTCAACAACAACAAACACATCCCTGCGTTATCAACACTGTTTCCAGCACAAATCCAAAACGTGGCCCCTACTACCTGCTGTGAAGAAAATTAACTCTACCCCAGCCAAAACCAGCGCCTGATAACAGTGAAGAAAAGCAGTAATGAACAGTAAACAGCCCTGAACAAATATTATGGTATTAAGTGGAAGTCAAGGATTAACTGGTAGCTTCTTGCTTTTCGTTGGTCTTTTGTGCTGCGACTAATAACAATTAAAAGTAACATTTTCTATTGATGTGTTCAGGACATGAATTTGGTTAACAAGCTCACTCTAGATAAGATTAAAAAATGGTAAATTACTATTACAAATATTTTTTTCAGGGCATTGTTTAAAAGCGCAGGGCATAAAAAAAAGGTGCACACACCAAGGAGATAATTCACACTCATGTTGTTCTCACTCTTGGTGGATTATAGCCATCAGGCCCCCGGGCTCACCAGCAGGCTCCAGCCTCCTGAACCATCCCTGAGAGCCAGAAGATCGCTGTTGAACAACTATTGTGTCTTGGGTAGACTTTGGAGGGTTACAGCCTGGGTAACTGGAGGCTGCTGACACGTTTGGGACCCAATACTGAAGTGGAGCCTTTGGAGTTAATCTAGATAACACAGAATTCAGGGCAAAGGTTTCCTGTTGACTTTAGCAGATTTTGAGGCAGGCTTTAAGGCAGTTACAGGTGGCTGTGCCTGCTCACTTAGCTCTTTTTTAAAGAATACATGATCCCTCTCACTACCCATCCCTCTGTTAGCTTCAATGGTCAGCATTTCTGTAGGAGAAGGAGGTTTCATTTCCCCCTTTCTGCAAACAGATGTGCGTGTTGCCGATTTTTACCTTTAGCTTGTACTTTCAGTTAATTTCATTGCTTCATAGAATTTTATTTGTGTTTATTTACATTTGTATGAAGTCCTAGATCAGGCTGCTAATAGATTATTAGTTCCTTATCGCTTTTTAAAGGAGGCAGTCTCCTCCAAAAGATTGCTTGCAATACTAGAAATTCAATCTGCAAAGTAATTAAGTCCTGAAGTTCTGTTTTTTTCCAGTATGTCAGTTTTTCTCATATATTTCGGTCTCATAGCCTCTGAATTTTTAAAAATGGTAGAAAAGGATATTACAGTCTGCTGCATATTTTTATGATGTTTGAAGTACATTCTAACAGGAGGTTTGTGTTTGAAGAAAAGTAATGGGAAGAATTAACTGATAGAAATTTCATGTTAAGTTAATGACCCAAAAACCACTTGGTCATCAGATTTTCTCCACTGATAAAAATGGGGTAAAGATTTGTTAGAAGGAATTTACAGGGACTACAAGAAATTATGTACTGTATTAGTAATATTGTACGGCCACTTTATTAGCCTTTTTTATAAAATGTTTACGTTTGAAAAATTAAAAAAAAAACATGATAAATCTATTGTTTATTTCCCATATAAATTTATGTCTGCTTCCTCCTGGAACTGTAATAATATCAGTAATTTTAAGATTATTCCCTTATGTGTCATGAATTTATTTTTATTTTTGCAAGTTTATTTGGCTTTATTAACTACATATTTAGCATAGAAGTAAACATTATCTAACTTTTCCTAAAACCAAGAGTGTTCTTGACTATTGTCACCTTGTTTGCAGTTTGGATAATGAAGGGATAAAATAATACTTGATGCTAACAACTCTGGATTGGTTAAATGGGGAATGCTGAAATGCAGCTTGATATGCTAAAATGCTTCCAGCCACACGCAATCATTGTGCCTGTTGCTGCAATATGGTTAAAAGAAGTCACAGGATTTCAGAGAGGGTTTGTTTTGGGTTTTTTTACCTCTAGGAGAGCAATCTAAATGCAAATTTTATACCTGAATAAAATCCAGGAAGTCAGTATGAATGGGGCTTGAGGGGAAATAAAGTCAGTGGCGATGACACTTGGCAAGTTAGTCTGTCATGCACTTTGAATGTGAAAGCATATTATCTTTTTCTTCATTCATCTTATGCTTATAAAGTAATAGAATAAAATCAGCTTTAATGTGTTGACCATCTAAAATTACATAAATGCATGTTGGGTGAACTAGTCTGAACTTAAATCAGAAAGAGGTCTACTGTGATGCTGATATGATAGAGTTCTGAGTCTGTGAATCAAGTGTTCTGTTGATTTCATTCAAATGAAATTTGTGAGACAGAGTTTCAATTACAAGGTCATAATAAGGAAGCATAAAAACAAGAAAAGGGAATTCTTTGAGTTCTAGAAATTTGGAGAAGATTGGAGCATATTATTTCAATGCTGTTTAGGTCGCTAGAATTATATTGAAAAACATACCCTGGAAATTGGTGGTGTTCCCTGTTTCTTCCTGCTCCTCCCAGTCTGATACAAAACTCTAACGGAATAATGTACCCTTGGCCCTGGATCTCTCCAACAGAAACAATTCAGTGTTTTCAGAAAGATACAGTTCCATGCCTTCTAACATATTTGCCACATCCCAGACATTACAAGTACTTCTGCAGTTATTTCTGGAAACAGTATACTTCCTTATCACCCCTATTGCTGAAGTTCTCAGACCGGTGTAGTTTTGAGCAAAGACTTGTTTTGTCACCTTCTGCATTCTCTGCACCAATTAGCTGGGGAGCATGTAGGAGGTATTAAGAATCACCGTATGTGAAGGTCACAAATACAATAAGGTTGAACTGTTAGGAGCAGACTATTTGTAAGCTAAGCCAATTTAAGATGAAATACCAGTTTAAAATTGTTGTTTGCAAGATTTGATACAGCATTGTCGCATTTTCTATGAAATATAAAAATGAAGAAATGAGAGAACGTTAAATCTGCTTTATTGGGATCAAAGTTAAATGGGTTCCTCCCTTCACTCTGTGTTCAGTTGTGTTGCTGCAGGTATCAAGGAATCACACTATTTCAGCACCTTTTACTGCTTAAATTATATTCATAAAAAGAACAAGTACCTGATGAAGAGTGTAGTTTTTATGCCTAGTCTTCCTTGGAGTTTCTAGGACTTCTGTTTATATCTGTTTTTTCTTCAATAGAGCTTTTTGGCTTCTGAACTTCACAGGAAGTAATCTTGCTGATTCTGCCTTTACCTTGTGAGCTGCCCTTCTTTGTTAGAAATACCAATGTTGTTTAAACAGATCTGTTGTAATCGCTGGGTGAGGACTGGCTGATTGGTGCCTCCACTTGAGGCAAAGTAAAACTTTCTTTATAGCAACACAATGTGTGGATATATTCAGTGTATTTATTTAGCGTCTCAACCTGCTGAACCCGGTCTTTCATATTGACCTGTGCAGGAAGAAATATTTTATGCAGTCATATAAACTGCACCTTAATTAATGGGTTTTTTTGCTTCAGATCTGCTATGATTGTAGTTAACCACTGTGAACAGTTTTGGGACTTTTGTTGACCACCTTTCACAAAACCTCTGGGAGACCAACTGATACGGGGCATGTATGTCAATATCTAATGGCTGGGATAAGGATCAACTACTCAAGCTCTTCCGTTTTCAAAGTGCTCTTTAGGTGACTAGAAAATAATTAAGGAATCAGGGTGTGCCTCTCCCACTTCCTAGGAATGTCTGTGCCCTTTTGCTGCTAGATATCCACAAACATGTTTTTCAATTTTATTTTAATATTTTTTAAAATTTCATTTTCAAATTTTAATGTCTTTGGCTGTATCATTTGTGAATAAAGTATGGCAATCTGTCAGAAATATAGTTTTAGAGGAAAGGATGTAGAAATAAGCAATGATTTCTACCTCTTCCCTTTCCACAAATAAATGAAGAAAACCCCGTATCCAAACAAAAATCTTACCATGCAGGCAATATTACCAGTCCCAGCACTGAATACTGAAGAGTGCTTTTGTTCCACGTGTGAAGCTCTTTTCTCATCTGTAAGTAAATGAATGATTCCTGAGGATGTGTAAAAGAGAGTGAGGGAAGGGAAGATGCATCATAGATTGATACTTTTTTTGAGGACGTTTGGTACTTTTAAGTTAACTAGCCTTTTGTAAAGAGATAATGTATAAATTAGCAAAGTTAATGACTCTTTTTGTTTCCTGCTAAAGTAAGGCTGGCTGAATTTAAGTTTTAGGGTTTTTTGATACTGATCTTGAGTTCCTGCATCTTTGCTTGTCTTGCCATGTATTGCTCTTCCAAAGCTACAGTTTGCCAATGTGATAATGTACACATTTGGCATTGTGAGAGACTTGGGTTTAGTTAAATTATTGATGGATTTCATTAGATAATAAAAAATGTTTTTAGACTCTGAACTGTAAAATCCACATAGAACAACACAATATAAAATCATATAGTATATTATCATACTTGTATCTATATTTCAGGAAATCTTATCATGATTAAAATAATGTCCTTATTTCAATCACTTATTCTATATGTCTTTTAATTGTAAATTTATATTTACCTACTAAACTGTTCTATACTCATGAGGACTAGAGGAGCTTTAGTTGTTTTAAAACTTTTCAAAAATGATCATTGGTCATAAGGGGTTAAACTTCTGGGTATCATATGTATCAAAAGCACTGATGAAATCGGATTGGTCTAGCTGGAGTCCTGAAAAGTAAGTGGTCTGTAACTGGCTTTGTCATTGTTATCTGTCAAAGTATACAATTTTTATTATGACATTATATGATATTTTGGCTATTGCACATGAACATTCAAATGTCAAAAGTTCTTCTAAAGCTTTTTACCTACACATCCAATGCTGTGAATATATTGCAAAGATCAAAGTCCATCCTATGTTGCACAAACCTGTATCTAACTTTGCTTTAAGTATTGGATGGATTTTTCAAGGATTCTGAAGGATTGTTCGAGACATAGACCAGGGTTCAATGAACAATTACTCATCACCGGTCCTATAAGAATGTCTTTCATAATTTTATCTGCACTTCTTGATTGGTTTGTAGACCTTCCAGATAGACTTATCTTCCAGTTAATCAGCTCACAGTAAAGATGGTCCCAAGTCAAGAAGCAGCCAAGTTTCTTGATTAATGGCTTTGCTAACAGAAAGCACCAGCATAGGAACAATTAAAATTAAATCTTCTTCTATTTTTATTCATACAATCATATAGAGAAATGAGAAAAGCAATTTTAGATTTGAATAAATCGAAAAGAAACATTAACAATAAAATTTCTCACAGTGTACTTGAATTAAAAAAAACCAAAAAAATTATGCTCTGAACCAGTTGGTTGAAGTGCTGTCTCACCAGGTTTAGAATCAAGCTCCTGGCTTCAGCGGAAAATGAGCTTCTCTGATATCTTTTCCTTGTTTTTTATTTATAAGGACACCATGCCCAGATGCTTTCTTTCCTGTCGCTTTGAGCCTCAGCTCTTCCCACAGTGACTTATGGTACCAAAAGGTCAAAATGTCTTGCTAGTCACTTTGACATAGTCTAACATTACGTGTGAAATCCTCATTGTTCTGGCCAGAATAGGGAAATTGAAAGGCAATGTGCTTTCCACTACATGGCTGCAAGCAGTGTGGAATCTTGGTAATTAGCTTCAAGGGACTTGTCAAGATTTAGTTTTATCTTGAAAGGAATTAATTAAAATCAGTTTTAAAGACCTTGAAGGAGTTAGAAGTGCAAATATGGACTAAGAGCCTATCTAAGATTATACAGTCAGTTAAGGCTTAAAGTTGTCTGATCTGCAAATTGACTGTCCAGGAACAGAGCAGGAGGGTGTGTGCAGAACTTAAGTAGAAGAAATAACTGAAGGATAAACAATATGAATTCTGGATCAGACTGAGTGGAAATGATTAGAGTAAAAGTCATCGCTTCTTGTAAAACCTTCCAGCAGTAAAATGAACAAAGCTTTTAAGCAAAGGTGTCCTTAGCACCTTCCCTGGTTTTACCTTGTTTCCTTTTGAAGGATATAACTGAAATCTCCAGGTATGTGAAAATTACAGGCTGCAGATGATAATTTCCTTTCTCTTAGGAAAGAGTGGTGGATCTGGGGCTGTCATAGAACTTGGGATCCTGCAGTGCTCTGAAACTCCTGTCATCACTCTCACAGATTGGTGCTTCCCTTTTGCTTCTTGAAAATAGAAAATAAGGCATTATGCATTTCAAAATAATTTTCTTTTGTATGAAGTATTTGCTGGGAGTGAGCACACAGAATGTACCCCTTCATCCGCACCATTTTGTGGTGCACCTCGATTGCTAATGGACTTCAGAAACTCATGCCACTTTCACCATAAATTTTTTATTTTATAAATGGTTGGTTCAGTTTCAGGTGTGTTTGCTGAGACAGTGAGCCATAGTCAGTATGTTTGTCAACAGCTGCAAGTTTACTAATATGTACTTGGGCTCATGACTAAGTGTACTTCCTGGGAAAAGTACAGATGTTACCTGTCAACAGAGATGACGTTTTCCTCAGTGTTGTAAAGGGACAGGTTTCACGGAATGAGAGAATGGGTCAGGCTGGAAGGGACCCACAGAGGGTCATCTGGTCCAACCTCTCTGCCCAAGCAGGGTCGTCCCAGAGCACATGGCACAGGATTGCATCCAGATGGTTCTTAAGTATCTCCAGTGAGGGAGACTCCACAACCTCTTTGGGCAGTGTTCCAATGCATGCTCACCTGCACAGTAAAGAAGTTCTTCCTCTTATTCAGGTGGAACTTCCTGTGCATCAGTTTTGAAAATCTGGGGGGAAAAAGGCTTTTATCAAAGAAAGTGTAGTGTATATGCCTAGTAATTTTTGTGTCTCTTTTGTTGGTTTGGGCTGCATTCTTATTCTGTAACCGGAAAATAATAGTGGCACTGAGAGGCTAAGATTCAGAGTCCTAAAGGTATTTAAATCCTGATACCACTGACAAAATTAGAAATTAAAAGCTTAAATTTTGAATAATATTGAGCAACAGCATAAACAAATGTGATGATAAAGGATTACGTTGGTACTGTAAAAAATATATATATAATGAATATTCAAATTTAAAACAAGTTTGTGCTTACCCTGATAATATTACATTTTTAAGAAATATTAGGTTAGGAGAGGGAGGTCCTCACCTCCTCATGTCCTAGAGGAAGTACAGTGATTGCTGTCCTGACTAGCTATTTTTGAGTCTTACCCTCTCTCTCAGAGATTTCCCTTTTGTTCCAACACTCACTTGAATTATTGGAATTGAGATTCTTAGGGCTGAACAGCTGAATGAAAATGCAGGGGCACTCTTGGCACTTTTTGCACTGCCTAGGCAGGGAAAATAGCAATACTTTAATGTGCTTTTAGTCTAGATCAGTGTTAAGCAGACTGCCAGTCTGAAAGAGAATTTTAAAACAGTGTTTTTATTAATTCAGATGTATGTATTCCTACTTAGTTCTGAAATAATTTAAGTCAGTAAACACATGTTGCATTACAATCTTTTAGGCCTTTTCTGGAAGAAATAGATCTAAACTTCTCAATACTATGATATTTCTTCAAATGTAAAATTGAAGATCATTTAAGGCACTAGAAATTGCCTGGCCTGTATTTTCTAAATCCTAAAAGTGTGAGTAATTTTTAAATGTAATGTTTTCCATAAGCAGTAAGTATACAAGCTGTATTATTCATATCATGACTTTAGGACATGTATTTGTAGTCCTTAGACCTAATAATAAAATGAACAGTTGCTGGAGGTAATATATATAGTATGTTTTTCTGTTACTAGCAAAGACAAATAGCTTCTAGTAGCATATAGTACATCAATAATTTTACATTTAATTGTATTGCTTAGAGGCAAAATCACATCCCTCTAAGTCAAGGGCAGATGGATGGATAGGTAGATGGATAGACAGATGAAAAACTAGATTAATTCATTTTATGAGTGACACACTTGGAATAATAAAAAAAAAGGGAAGAAATGCACAGCAAAGAATATAAACTGCATCACTCACAATTTGGAACTCTATGTATTTCCCATTTTAATCAAGAAAAAAATTGAAAGGAAAATTGCTGTAATCTGTGTATGCGTGGTAGGAAACCAATTTTAGTAGAAAGAATGGAAAATGTTTCTGCATTACTTTGAAAGAGAAGAAAAAAATCCCTTGGACTTCTCATGCCTTCCTTCCTATTATGTATTGACAATATTATTTGTATCTGGAAATGGAAAATAACGAGCTGTGATTTTACACCATGTTTTGTTAAATAATTTAAAAGAAGGTCTGTTTTGTCAGCTTTTAAGATGTTTTGGACAACTTGTGGGAGAAAATAAATTTGGATTCACTTGGACCTAGGGAATTTCCAGAAGATCAGAACAACTGAGAGCAGTTTAAATATATATCTTAAGTTTTAAAAAAAAATTAAAGAAATTTTCAAAGAATTAAGAACTGACCCTGGTAGAGACCTTGTACAGGGGGGAAAGCAAGTAATTTCTGGGGGACGGAGGACGCTTGTGTTCAAGCTTGCTCCTCATATTTGGATCCCTGACCCAGTGAAGGATTCTATCTTGATTTGCCAAAGGTCCTAAATTTCTACCACTTACCATGGTTATATGGCAGAACTTCTAGGCAAGTTTTTGAAGCAAAGGAGAAAGGACATATGGAGTAACTTGCAATAAAGTCAAAAGATAGTGGAAAGATTCATACTGTAAGACATATTAGTGTTTGGTAGGGACAGTGACAGCAAAGTGAAAGAGGAAATGGAAAATAAAAGACGGAAAATATTTTTCTTTTTCTTTAGTTTCACAGTGGAAGAGAAAATTACTAGGTATGGGATTATATAGATGTGAGCAGAGTATGTCTGTATAACAGATTTTTCATTAGATTTATATTTGTAAAAATCCACTAGGTCCCCAGAATTAAAGTGAAGTGAATGGAGAAAGTTCAGCATTTTTGACTGCTGGCATAAGTTGTAAAGGAATTAGAGGATAAGTACTAGACATAAACCTTTTCTTTCTTATCCTGTAGGTAGGAGAACAACTGAGGAGAATGGGAGACACTTTAATTTGGACCCAACAGATTTGGTTGCATGGTGTAGTTAGTCTGGTCTTACTTGTGATCAGAAGCAGTTTGCTCGTTAAATAAGTGAAATATTAATAAGCAGGCCAGAGTGTCTGTTCAGTGTCTTTTGTGACAGCCTGTCACAAAATGAATAATATCAAATGGGATTTGAATGCTGGTTAAATGACCCCTGCATGCAGATGAGTATATTGGTATTATTTTAAACCACTTTTGTTTTCTTTTACTCTTCAGTTACTGATAATTGTACATATTTGGTTTTATATTGCTAAAAGTTTGAAATTATGTTCATTTGTTTTGGCAAAATTTCACATTAAGACACAGGAAAGAAGAACAAATTGTTTATTTTTACCAGAAAATAATTTGGAAGAAACAAGAATTTTCAACTTTAATTGCCTGTAAATTAGAACATTGTATGGCTGGAGCAGTTTCAGGAAAGCACCATGAATTGCTGGGGGAAAAAAATAAGAAAGTAAAATGCACTTTCAAAAGAAATTTAAAAAGAAAGAAATACTAAGCCATTTATATCATGAAACCAAAAGGTGGTGTTGAAATTTTTAAAAACGGACTGAAATGATGCTATAAAGAAACAAAACCATGAAAAACCTGGATGAATAAAAAGGTAAAACAGGAAAGGAGGAAGCTGGAAAATATATATTGGATAAAAGTGTGCAAGAAAGTGACTAAAAATTCTGAACGAAATTCTAGCTTGGTTGAAGACAAAAGTGAAGCTTGGAGGAAGATGGAAAAGATGAATTTGAGTTTTTTCAAAAGTGGTTTCCTGGTGTAGCTGCAGGTGGTTGTCTGAGTTCCATAGCTGGCATAGTAATCAAATTTTATTATAATACTCGGATGAAACAAATTATGATATTAAGTAAATATGCAGTTGAAGAACGCTAATAACACATCAGGAGTTCATACCATATCAGTAGGGATCCTGAAAGTAAGAGGACCCTCTGTCGTGAAATTGTTTAATCCTTGGATAAAAGAAGTATAGAATAAATTAATGCCTGGAATTTGAATGACTTGTTACACCAGTTTAATTCTCAGATAACTCCATTGAAAACTAAGTTTTAGATGGTAAAATTGTGATGATATCACCTGCTCCACATCTTAATAATAAAGTTTCTCTCACAATACTTTTTCAGAAGAGAATAATAATTTAAAATGCAATTTTACTTGCTATTTGTGTGTGTAGTTATAATCATAATTATATCTGGGCATGTATTTAGAATCCAGACACCCAGATTACATTTCATATACTTTATTCAACAGCTACAAGTCTGATTAAGATATCTTAATGTGGGATTCATTCAAATATTGAAAATACAGCAAGTTTGAGAGCATACAAATGCTTTGCTATGTACTGCTCAGTATTCAGAACAGAAATTAACCCTTATGTTGTTTAATTGGAGAAATATGGAAAAGAAATAGTCAAGAAAGACTTCACACAATGAGAGTTTAAAAAGTCCATTTGTCACTAGCCCCGGACTTGTACAATGAGAGTTTAAAAAGTCCAGTTGTCACTAGCCCCGGACTTGTACATTTCCCATAATTATTTAATTAACCAGTATTTTGGTATCTCTCCCTTGCTTGCTTATCTAGTCATTTGTCAAAGAAAAGTTTAAGGAGCACTTTCTGTTCAAAATTTGTGATCTTTGACACAGGATGTGGAAGTTTGTATCTTACTCTCTTAGTCCCATTTGATGTCAAACCAGGCCATGTGCTACTGCTTCCCTCTCTGTTCAGCCTGGTCAAATATATTTGGGTTTGTCCCTGCTCAGTTTAATTACATCCAAGCCTTCCATTTGCCTCTGTTGGACTGCCCCAGTGCTCTCAGATTGTGGCTTATACTTAACTCTTTGCTTCCTTCTCCTGTTTCCTTCCCTTGGAGAATAATATTTCTCTCTTCTCTCTTTCCTTATCTTGAGATACTCTTTTCAAAACTGACAGGAGTCAGCTAGTCAACTAGTATTACATTTCATATACTTTCTTCAACAGCTACAAGTCTGATTAAGGTGTCTTAATGTGGGATTAATTTTAAGGTTTTTCACAACACCTTAAACCTTCTCAGGGAGGAATCCTCCATAGGAAGCCTTTTCTCACAGTTTCTCTCCTTCTGGTTTCTGCAGAACTTATGCCATGTTTGGGAAATGGACATGTTAGATGGACAGCTTCTGCAGCAGAACAAGAAATAATAGAAAAATGTATTGTAGTATCTTTTGTGTGCCAAGGCCTTCATTTTGGTCCTAATCAAATGAAAAGGCTTGTGAATAGACTCCTTGTCCCAAATGCTTGTTTGGAGTAGATTTGTTAATAGTAAGCAAAGAGGATTCCAGAGGGCATGCTGTTACATTTCTAGGTGCATTTAGGGAAACCATCTTTCACTTGCTGTTTAGGTTCATTGGTGCAGCTCTCATGAAACCATTGTGGTTATCCATTTAGTTCTTCTTGGAGGTATATTTAGCTTTCTTAGAAACCTGTAAAGATTATTTTAAAAAAAATGAATTATTACCAATACAAGTTAAACTATTTTTAATTCTCAATTCTACAATTTGCATTATTGCTAATGTATTTCTGTTGGAGTACTTATTTTTTATGATAATATTTTCCTTTTCATCCACTGTACAAGCTGCTCCAAACCTGTTCTGATACCATTTTTTTTTTTGCAGCAGTATCCTATACAACTTTAACAGGCAATTGAGTAAGTACTAAACATGAAAAATCTCACACTGTAAGCTTGAACATCATTTAGTGTGTGCTACACAGCCATCTAACCTGCAGCTCACTCATAGCTATTAGAGTGGTGCTGTGTGTTACCCCTCAGAGAGAAAACAGCATTTCTGAAACTCTGTGACCTGCACAAAATAAGCAAGTTTAGAGAAAATATTGGTGCAGATTTAAGCAGATGATAGCTGGCTGTAAAACAAGTGTCAGTGGTTTTCTGCATCAGTAATGGTTCATAAAATTCCATTGTAAATCAGCCCAGGAAACAAACAGCAAGTGCAAGAAGGCCTGATGCGCATCGGGGGTTTGATTAGTCATGGTTTCTTCGTGTCTCTAAGCAAGCAGATTCAGCTGGTGGTGCTGTATAGGCACGACTAAATCTGCACAGAAACACATTTATGTACATACAGAGAGGTAATTAACCCTTATCAGGCAAGTTACCTGCATCAAATCCTCACGTTTGTGATAAAAAATGAAAGCCAGAATCTATCTTCTGGCTTTGCTTTGGAGCCTTTCCTTTTTTATATTTCTCTCACTGACATGAAATATGCCACTTTTTGTATTTTAATCAGGTTTTTACTTTTTACTGCTGTGATGAATGGAACAAGTAGTACAACAAACTTTGCTATATTCTTATAGTCTCAAATGTCTTCCACAGTTCATTTTGTCTCTGATCAAGCTCTTCAATTCTTTTTGCTATGGTCTTGATTCTAACTAGAAGCCTTTTTGTCCCGGTTCCATCCCAGATCAGCGGGGGTAGGCGTGGCCAAGACATTATGTTGTTCTATACCACCTTATGTCATTGCCAGGACCGGGGAAAAGGGACTCTCTCTCTTGCTTCCAAGAAGAGCATTCGTTTCTGGTCGGGAGGAAGGTTGATTTGGAGGTGAAGAGCTGGTGGGTGTTTTGTCACGGGCTTTCAGTACAAATCGCTCCTTTGTCTTACACATTTCTTATTATAATTGGTGCTGTTACTGTTCATTTTCTTATCTCATTGCTGTTTCCAGTAAGTTGTTCTTATCCCGTGACCTTTGCCTTTTGTACTTCTGGCTGGAGGGGAATGGGAAGTGAGTAGCAGCATGTGGTTTTTTCATTAGCAGGACTACTACATTGGAGAATACCATTCCTAAACCATGACACTTTTCCAAAAGGAATTTGCTGATTTCATTTTTCTCCACAGTCATAAGGCACTTCTCTCTTATTAGCTTGTTTGGCTACAGGGCTAATGAAATTAAGCATAAAAGAATGTATGAAAATCAATATGTTTAAGCAATGAGACATAATATAGAAGAAATAAATGAATACCTACATGTGAGGAAATGGTTAGTTTCTGCAGCTGCTTAGTGCTACAATATTTGAGGACAGAAAAAGGACTGCATCAGTTTGAATGTGCTGACTGAATATAAAACCTTGTGTGTGTGTGTGTGAAAGGGCTGCTTTTGAGTAACTGAATGTTAAGAGTTAACTAGAAACTGGAAAGCTACTGCTCCTTTTTTGTGTGTGCTGTCATCAGTTTTAGAAGGAAAAAAAAAGGCTGATTTTATTATTGTTTTTGGGAAAAGATACACAAAAAGGAATGAAATATTAATTTAGATAATATTGGAATGGTATTTATAATTTGCTAAATGTCAATGTAGGTATTTTTCTAAATTTTCTTCCTTGTATAAAGTGTAGACTTTGAACTGTGAATTTACTGGATTATGACAAAATATTGCTATTTTTTCTATTACATTTCCGATTTATTACGGGGAGCTAAGAACAGTGAGGTGTTTAATAGAACATATTTTTCTTTCTCCATGTGTGTCTAGTTCATTCACTTCATTATTCCACCAGGTTTACTGCATATGTTTTCTCAAGTTGTCTAAAGTTCAGATACTCTCCTCCTATTGGAGAAAACTGAAGTCTGTATGCAACTTCAAAATTTAAAAATTGGTACAAATTTGTCCTGGATGATGCTCAAACTGCTCTTAGTTATTTTTGGATCATTGTTTCTTGTGTGGTGACTGTCAAATATGAAATGCTTGTTTGTGAACTAGATTATATTTATTTTGAACTTGCAATTTTTATTGGTTGTCAAAATGCTCTTTCATGCAGTTGCAAGAGTAAGGAGAAATGTATTCATGGTATGATCTTAAATTCAATTTCAACTCTTTTAAGAGTCAGTTTTATCCTTTAATATTTGACTTTGAAGGTCCTTAGGCTGTAGTATGTATCATAATTGATCAGACACTGTATTTACACTATATAAATATGAATTCATATGTGCTTTTCTTTGATGTCACTGAAGCTTTCTTACTGGTATTATTGTCTAGTTGGAAAATTATTTATTTAGTAAACTGTTTATGGAATGTTTTGTAAATTGTTTGTTGAGATTTTCTGGAATTTTGAATACCAGCAATTTAAAACTTCTGTTTGTTATTACCATCTCCTAATTAGCAGTGCACAGTTCACAAACCAAAGTTACCAAGACTAAGCCTCAGAATTAATTTCCCGAGAACATTTCTGTAAAGCACTATAAAACTTCAACATTATAATTGTTCTGTTGTTGTTCAGCTCTGCACATTCATGTTCATGTATTTTTAATATGTTTGCTAATGTCTTTTTTCTTATATGGTGTCTGAACAACTACTAGCAGCCGCTTATTTTGATTGTGTATAATTTTCATGAGTAATTGTGGTCTCAAGCTCGTCTCTCTTTGGCTGTAAATGGTTTTTCAAGCAGAAGAATAACCAGCATGAATTCAGTGAGCCGGCTCTCATTTGTTAATTATATTCCAAGGTTTTTTTGCTCTTCATTGTTTGTACATAGGTAGCTAAAATTTGCATTGCATTTCTTTTAACTGTCTATAAAACCATATATATAGTGTATCATTATGGTCTGTATATTGTCTAGGAACTTTCAGCTTCATCATGCCAGTACAGCTACTAATTTTATTGTAGCAGGGGTCAATCTCCAGAGATTTTTGTATCTCTACCATTGCAGGATGTTCTTCCTTAAAACAGTCTGAGAACAGAAAATGAAATGACTGTTTATGTTTCTGATCTTGCACTACTTATGAAACTTCTGTTTATGCATCAAAGTCTTATGGTATCAAAGTGCTTATGGTCTGCCCAAAGATAATTATATTATGACTCTCTGATCTTTGCATCCAGAATTAAATTTTTATTTTGGCATTTATCTTAGATCAAGCAGGATTTCTGTTGGTAGTGGTGGTAGTCAATTTATCAATAGATAAACCAAGCCATTTTCAAGGCATCAATCTTGATTTTGAGATTCCACTATAATATGAGAAATGCAACATATCTCATTAGAGAGTTAAATGTTACAGAAAATGGAAATTCTGTTTGATTGTGAATTCATAAATTATTTCTAGGTGAGAGACTTACCCATCCTTAGGCTGTGACGAATTTCAATGTGTCTTCTGAAGGACTTGGAATATACTTTGCATACTTTGGAATGGAAATTGTCCTACATTACAACTTTCACTTATCCTGTAAGTTTCTTCCAGACTAAAAGTTCAACACACATCATGATTCATAAATTTTGGTGTGTGTGTTGCTGCATACTTGCAATTCAGCTAGAATGGCCTCTTTCAATCATAAGTTAAAGAATAAAATCCAGTCTTTTTGAATCTGCTTTAGGTGGTTTTTAGACTTGCAACTGAAAGACGTTAACTATCCTGACTTTATCTGCTACATTTTTACATGGAAATGTTTAAACCCTTTCCCTAAATAAACCCCACCCAGACAGCATAAACATCACGATGTGTGTGGATTTCACTTGATATACTTAGTTATCTTAATGAATTTATTATCACTGATGAGCTCTCCATGAGAGGTAACTCAAGATTTTTGTGCAACAAACAACTTGTTGACTGCACATGTTTACACATTTGCAATACCTTGTTGTTGCAGTGGCATCTATGATGTTGACATCTGAGTGCTTGTCTTCCACAGAGAAGTAATAGGAGGATAAAGAAGGAAGAGAAAATGATGAATGATAGAGACCTCTATCATGCTACTTTTCCAAACTATGTAAAGGTGGCTGTATTTCTTTATTTTAAAGGTCTCAAAAGGCTTTTTTTTTTTTTTAAGTAAGGCTGTATTTTGCTCTACTTCCCTAATCAATGAATTTGGGGGTTGCATGCAAAGGTTTGTAGAGAGACAACCTTTGGTATTTAGAGTGGCTTTGATTGCCATATGGCGCACAACATTCTATTGCATAGCTGGAGCATCTGCAGCTATTGCCAAAAGTTATTTTGCTACTCAAGATGACATCTAGAGGGTTGTGTGAGGCAAGGTTATAATTTCACCACTGTGCAAAAACCCAGGTGGTAGTGCATTCTTTTGATCAAAATTATTCTTTACACTTAGTAGTAAAATAAAAGGGGTCAGAGAATATAGAAGGCCCTGCAGTAACCTAAGATGACATGTGTATGTTATCCCAGGAGTTTGCCTAGGTCAACAAATTAGCTCTGACTATTTGTGGCTGTGTATCCTAGGTTAGTAAGAAAAGTTTCACAGTTTTTTCCTTTGGAAGTATATCTTCAAAATGTCTATTCTTTCCTAGGAAATTATGTAGAAGAATGTGATATATATTATTGCTTATAAGCAGAGGATATTAAAACTGCTGGGAGAGTAATTATTTGGAAAAATTATATAGATCCTGTTTAGGGAAATATTTTTTCAAAAATGTAGAGATTTAGTACACCGTTTGCACAAGTTGCTATAACAAGCAAATCTGCTTCCTTCCCATTTTAATAAGGTATTTTTTTCTCACTTTGAAGTAGACTGTGGTTTTAGTCACTTATCTCTAAAACTACCTTCCTATAATATTAAATTAATGAATGTCTGTTCTGTTTCCGGCCAGGACAGGGTTAATTTTTGCAGTAGCCAGGGGGAGACATGGCTAGGACACAGAAGTTATCTTATCCCACCTCATGCCATTGCCGAGGGCAGGGGAAGGGACTCTCTTGCAGGGAGTAGGAATTCCTTCCGGTTGGCAAAACGTGGCAAAGGGAGCCGTCCAGCATTGTCTATTTTCTTTTTTTTTTTTCCCACGTGAATCCTTTCTTTTCTTATACCCTCTGTCATTAGCATTGCTGTTACTGTTCATTTTCGTATTTCATTGCTGTTTCCAATAAGTTGTTCTTATCTCAACCTGTGATCTTTGCATTTTGTGCCTCCAATTCTCCTCTCCAGCTTGCTCCAGTGGGAAGGGGAAGATGAGGGAGCAAGAGAGAGAGAGGGAGAGAAGCAGAGGCATGTGGTTTTGGAGAGTCTCAGTGGGGGCACTGAATTGGGGAGTACCATTCCTAAACCACAAAAATGTCACAGTATTGAAATGAAAAATACAGGTTTGGACATTCTTCTGTTGCTGTTAATCATGTGACAGCCTTTTTACTCATGGCTTTCATAATTAGGACTCCTTCTTACTGTTTATTTATCATGATAAGCATTTTATCATCAAATGAAATGAAATACTCTTGCCCCTTTAAACAGTGTGAGCTTTCCTGGTCACTAAAGGCTAAGGCAATAAAGTTAAAAGGTGTCTTTTCACTGGCTTTCAGAATTTTTCTGTATGAGTTGGAAGCAATAAAAATTTAATAAACTAGGATGCCAGAGAACAATAGAACTGGTATCAGCTTGTGTGATATAATGTCCAGGTGTTACTTAAGGTTTATCTCCCCACCTGCAAGAATGTAAAATGTTTTTTGTCAACTAAAGATCTTAGGAAAACAAACAGACACAAACCAACACCACTGCCAAGAAACACGGTCTTCGAGTTTATTCCATCCAATCTAGATTTGACAATATTGTACTGGAAATGCATTCTTTTAAGCTTTTAATGAATGTATAGACCAAAATAGAGCTCCAGTACTCATGAAAAAAAACCACGCCAAACTGCAGCATTATACACTTGATGTCTTAGAGAAAATTAGAAAACCTTTCACTCCCATGTAATTTTTTGAAGTGTGACTGAAGCAATTTTGCGTGGGCTTGGGTGGCAGTCTCTGTCCAGTGTCTGGAAACAATTGCTGACAGGCTGGTAACAGCAGTGTAATTGACAGCAGATGTGAATTTGTAGATTCACACCTGAAATAAATTCATAAACCATGTTTGCAAGAATATTTTTACATCTGAAATCATTCTATATATACTTCTTGTATCAAATGTTAGAAGCTGTCAGATTCCAGGACTCAGTGATGACTTACATAAGCACTGTCTTTGCTTTAAAAAGAAATTAAAATACAGCCCCACACATGAAATCAAGATATCTAGTCAATTAAAATCATTGGCTAATTATAATTAGATTAGCGAGAACTGGAAGACTGGTTTACAAACAGGAGTAGATGAATTAAATATGTACTGGCTAATCAGATGTCCACACCTACATTAGATTAAATCTCAAGGAAGGCAGATAGTTATTTAAGGCTAAGAAGAGAAGTCTTGCTAGTTAAAATAATTCAATGTTCAGTCTAAGTAACAAATCATTCACTTGGATTGAAGAATTAACTATGGAAAGCAGTGGAATAAAAATATCTTGTACATTTAAAATTAGAATCCATAACATATGTAAAAGTAATCCTGTGCTGGGTTGAAGGCAGACAATATGATGCTGTAGGTGGTCAAAGTAATGCCTTATGAATTCTTTATTTGTTACATTGGTTTTAGAAAATGATTCTCGTCATTTTTTGGCATGGAAATAGCCAAAAGTAAAAAACCCGTTAATTTTGGAGTGGGGTTTAGTGTGTTTCCTCACATTGCACATATTGTATGTGCAATGTGTTCTTGTATACAAAACCAGGATCAATGCAGTAGGATACTGTATAGGGAGGAGATGTATGAAAGCCAGCTCTACAATCATCTATTTAGCAACAGAGGCTTTTTAGGCATGTGAGCAATGTTGTTCTTGCTACTTAGATTTGCTGTGTTAGTAGATGGGATCCAGATAATTCTTTAGCTCCTCATGCATGTTTTGATATAAAAATTTGAGTCACGAACTCATCCTATCTCCCCAACTGATAGCTGAAATAGTTAAGGCAGGTAAACAGCTGGAAGGTTCAACACAGACAAAGAGAAGCAATGTGCTCTGTGAACTGTAAATCTCTGTTATTTCATTGCTCTTAAAGAATCATTGTATATTGCATCTGTAACAACAGAGTAGATCAGGAGTTTCCCAAAATCCTGAAGTCTGGGCTGAAAGGCATGGTATGCAAAAGTTTTATTTAATACCTCCTAGTTAGTCTCAAAGACAGCAAGCATGCTCTGGATTCTTTCAAAATGAACCTGTGTTCCATTAGCTGCAGAAGTAGAAAAGCATGAACAAAAACTGTAACAGTGCTTTGGGTAAGAAGCGAAACTGGAGTCACATGTGCACAAACAAGACACCCACCCACATTAAATAGGTCAGAAGAATTTAAATGCACATTGACATAGTATATAACTGATAATGTATATTGTTTCAGGCTATATTAATTTTATGTAGTTGTAACTAGCAACTCATTATAGCTAGATTAGAGAGTACTCCTTTATAAAGAGATTATTTGTATTTAATATGCACTGATTAATCTCATAGCTGTATCTATTTTTGGAATAATTAGATGCCTCACAAAGAAGTTAATTATCCAGCATAAAAAAAAATACAAACTTCTGATGTACTATAGGAGAGAAGGGATTTTTATATTAAACTAGATTTATTCTGAAGATTTACTTTACACAGATTACAAATTGTGCTGATCCTGACTGGTTTTGTCTCAATAGTGAATGATGGTAGCTATATGAGCTTTGATATGTAGAATCTGATAGCATTACTGCATATTAATTTCCATTCTGAATTTGTTCTATAGTGAAAAGCTCACCAAGAGAAAGAATTCAGGTACTTGCATGCTGTTATTTGTTTCATTTGTCCAACCAGAGCATCACAACAGAAAGCAGAACTAGACAGAGACTGGATCATGGTAGTGCCATGGCAATCAAAAGGGAAAGCAGACTTCCTGAAAACTTGTATTTATTTCTCCCTAGATTACAGTGCTTTGATTACCTACAAACAATGAAGGGTGTAGGGGCTGTTTTGTCCCCTTCTGCATTGACCAGTTTTGACCAGTTGAATGTATAATTAAGCCATCACTGGCTTCCTTTTGAATCTTGGATCCTTGTTCCTGTCACATAGGCAGTTGGTCTTCTGTTCCCTATAAATCCTCACTTTAGACCAACTCCTCTTCTAGTAACATGGCAAATATCCTTCTTCCTATATTTTATCCTTTATGATTTGCAGTAGAGTCTTAAAAAATATGCAGGTCAGTTCTAATTATTCTAGTTACCCGTTTGGTTGTTTTTTAAGGGCAACAATGAAAGCAGAGTGGAAGAAACCCTAAAGACTGTTTCTCTGAAAAAAGGGGGTTTACAGAAAAATGAAGTCTAGTGGCAGAGATACGGTAGCATCTCCAGAGAGTAGTAGTATCATCTACACACCATCATCCAATATTTTAATTTAATAATTGTGCCTTATCACTTGCTGACCATAATTCAATGTAACACTTGCAATTACAGTTCAATAAACTACTTTCGTTGTTTTATACCAGTGATTACTGTATATTAATATATTCAGAATAAATGATATGAGCCAGAATACTTCAAAGTAAATATGGTGTGTTCTGTGATCCTAAACTTTGAAAAAGTGAGTAGAAAATTATGAACCCAAATGATAAATTGATCTCCAGCTCTTGTAACTGACCTGAGATTTGACTAAAAAATGGTAATTGCTTACCATAAATTCTATGGCAGGATTTTTCATAGAATCATAGAGTCATTAAGGTTGGAAAAGGCCTTTAGGATCATCAAGTCCAACTATCAACATGCCACCACCATCGTGTTCACCATTAAATCATGTCCATAGGTGTCATATCCACATGTTTTTTTGAACACTTCAAAAGTGGTGCTGACTCCACCACAACCTTGACAGCTTGTTCCAATGCTTGATAACCCTTTTGGTGAAGAAATTCAATATCCGATCTAAACTTTCCCTGGCACAACTTGGGGCTTTTTCTTCTCATCGCTTATTATCTGGGAAATAAAACTGACCCCCATTTCACTACAACCTCCTTTCAGGTAGTTGTAAAGAGTGGTAAGGTTTTTTCTGAGCCTCCTTTTCTCCAGGCTAAACCACCCCAGCTCCCTCAGTTGCTCCTCTTAAAACTTGTGCTCTGAACCCCTCACCAGCTCTGTTGCCCTTCTCTGGACATGCTCCAGCACCTCAACGTCCTTGTAGTGAGGGGCCCAGAACTGGACAAAGTACGTGAGGTGTGGCCTCACCAGTGCTGAGTACAGGGGACAGTCACTCCCCTGGTCCTGCTGGCCACGCTATTGCTGATACAGGCCAGGATGCCATTGGCTTTCTTGGCCACCTGGGCACACGCTGGCTCATGTTCAGCTGCCGTCGACCAGCACCACCAGCTCCTTTTCCACTGGACAGCTTTCCAGCCACTCTGCCCCCCGCCCGTAAAGCTGCACAGGGTTGTTGTGACACAAGTGCAGGATGTGGCACTTGGCCTTGTTGAACCTCATGCATCTGGTCTCAGCCCATCGATCCAGCCTGTCTGGATCCCTCCGCAGAGCCTTCCTGCCCTCCAGCAGATCAACACTCTCTGGGCTCAACCATCCAACCAGTTTTTTACCCAGTAGGGTACTAAACTACTGTGATGGTGTATTTACAATGTCAGCACAAGCACTATGTTGCCCTGCAAGCAGTGATTAGAACATGTGGGTTGCTAGGTCTGAGCACATCACTTGTTTAAGGACATAGGATAATTAATTGTACAGATAAGCACATATTTCCTGTGGGTTTTTGTTATACCAAGGAGCTACTGTCAGGTTTCATAACATGAAATCATCTATTTTGGTTTCAGTCTCTGGTGTTCTTCCATTTTCGAGGAAGGTGAGGCCTCTTCTAGGTTTGTCATGCGCTCACGTTGCTGAATAATATAAATTAACCAGCTTTTCTTTGTCTTCTGCCTTGGATTAGTCACAATTTTTTTCATAGAGCAGCCTTCAGATCCTTCAAACCATCAACTGAAAAATAGTAGTAGAACACAGGAAATCGGAAGTATTGACTGACAGTCCTAAGCTAGTGTCTGCAATACCATTTAATCTGTTTGCCTTACAATTATTGACTTTTTCTGTGTATCTAGAATGTCGTTTCTTTTCTTCCATGCAGGGACTTTATTAGATCAGATTTGTAAAACATTTGAAAGTAAAAAAATGTTCTTTAAGCCCTTAGGAATGTACCATAGCTGATATTTGCACTAATCCCTGCTCTCTGCTCTGTGACAAGTGTCATTAAACAACAAAAAAAATAGACTACTTTTCCTTCTTAAGGAAGTTAAATTTACTGCTACCTGTGATACCAAACAAGTTAGATATATCAAATGATGGCAGTGCTTTGAAGGTGCTAATCTACTGAGGAGGTGGGTACTGATGTTGTTAATGTCTCTCTGAGGTACATCACGGTAGATTAACATCAGACATCTGGGAATATTTGGAGCTGTGTTGATGACAAAGTGAGGAAGAAATTATTAGCAGGGACAGTTGTCCTCCAACATTGCATGCAGGTTGGCATATGTACCTTGAGCATTGCTGTGGTCTCCAAGGGCACAGAGAAATGAGTCCTGTTTTATTATTAAAATTAGGCTATAAAATTTCTGAGCAGTTTATTAAAAAGTATTTTTTTATTCCTTAAACAACAGGGTTTAATTGTTTGTATTAAAATAAAACACTGCTGTTAAAAGCCAGCAGGTAGTTTCAATAATGTGCATCAAATCATGTAAATATAAATGGATACCCTAGGGTATGAGCTCTAATCAATTCATCAGAGATTCCTAATAATGAAGCAATTAATTTGAGATGGGAAAAGATATCACTTGCCTTCCAGAGCTGACAAGTTGCATTTCAGTTCACTCCCCCCTCACTTGTTCCTTCCCTCCTCTTGGCATAGCTGAGTTTTTGCTCACAGCCATGTGTCAGACTTACCATCTGTCAGAGTATTGGTGCTGCCTGAAGACACACTACACAAACACACATATCTAAGCAGTTTAACTAGAACCGGATGTGTGCCCTGCTCTGTTAAAACTGTATTCAAAACTGTTTGCCTTTCACGTTGTGCTTTTCCAAAGTAATAGCGACTTGGGAAGAAAAAATACCTAACCCAAGCCAACCAACAAACCCAAGACCCAGTAAGTAGCGCAGCTGCAAGATGCATCACAGCTCTTGGTAAAGGCAACAAGAGCATGGAGGAGAATTTGATCATATAATTTAGGTGGTAATGAGATCATTGTTATTTCGAAGCTTACACCATGATAACATATAAATCCAGGGACTAAATCCTCCAAATGAGAGGTGATAATCGAGTACAAAATGAAGGTGTGAAGAATTAATGCTAATCTTCCGGACAAATACAACTGCCACGTGGAGCTGTGTGTAATGTATGAGAGCTGCTATGCTAAACCAACTTCTTGTATCTGTGGTGTAGTAATGTATTCAAGTATTCCCCAGCTGAACTGGAAGTAGGCACACACATGGCCTCAGCAAACCTTTTTTATATCAGAAGCCAGAGTGCCTTTGGCAGGTGAGGTGACTGTAATTGGCTGTGCTCAGCACCTTAGCAGATGTGCTCAGCAAGCATTAGGATCAGACTATTTTGTCTCTGTGGAGCAAAACACTGCTGAAAGCCACTGGAGGTTTTGCCTGACTAAGGTCTCCAAATCAGCCACTGAGTCTGTTTTCACTCCTAAAAGATATGTCATTTTCCTATGTATATTTTTGTTTCTTCAAAAATATTCTTATCCTAGCTAGTATTTTGTGTATTGAATTGGAAATATCCTGAGAGTGAAACATGGGATGTGTTGAATTAGACAGGTTCACCTTTCTGATTGTACAGGTTTAAGAAGGATGTAGAATGATTAAGATGATGATAGGTGATGCAGTAGTGGATGTTTATTTTTCATGTAAAGGACTGACTATAACATGCTCCCTAAGGATTTTATTTTCTAGAGAACTCTGTTTTAATTCTATCACCTCACAGGCCTATTCCAACCTTCACAGTGGTGATTATCATAGCAGCATAGAATATGCTGAGTTGGAAGGGACCCATCAGGATCATTGAGTTCAACTCCTGGCCCTGCTCAGGACACCCTGAGAGTCACACCATGTGCCTGAGACCATTGTCCAAATGCTTCTTGAACTCTGTCAGGCTTGGTGCTGTGACCCTGGGGAGGCTGCTCCAGTGCCCAACTACTCTCTGGGTGAAAAACCTTTTCCTGATAGCCAATCTAAACCTCCCCTGACTCAGCTTCATGCCATTTCCTCGGTCACGGTCACAGTTATGGAAAGCTAGAGATTAAACTTGAAGAATATTTTGGTAATTTTATATGGTCTTAACAAGTGTGTTTCTGTGTAGTAATAGAACCTTACAGTTATTTGTAGGATTATTATGCTGTTTAAAACTAATCAGTAAGAAGGAGATAGCTCCAAGTGGTACATTTCCAGAAGCAGTGTTTCTTGCAAGGAGTAATGTGTAAGGTGTTAAAATTTGAAGTCTCTGAATCCCTCTTGTCATTTGGGAATCTGTTATTACTTCCTCACCAAACAGTATACTGGAGTGGTTTTCTTTTTGTCTGCCTGAACTAAAGCTATGAACAAAAGGTAATTGAAAGTGCATTGCCAGATGGATTGCCTTTGAATGTTCCTAGAACAAGTCTGTCTCTAGCTAAAAGTAGAAGGAATATTTTCAGTGATGTTTGGTACTACTTGTAAGGAAATGTTCAACAACTTAATTAGTAATAACAGTGGGTGAAATATGTGCCAGTAAGAATCAGACTGTAATCTGTATTTATAAAAATCCACAAAAGTGTAATTTGACATTTCCTGGATAGCTTAGCTAAATGTCAATATGAATAGAGGGGACTCCACTCATAATATTCAATATGCTGATCAGATTTCTTGTTACAGCTCTTGAAAGGCTCGTGTCCTTTTCTTCTGGCTCAGCTCTAGGGCAGCAGGCCCTGTACCAGTGCTAATGTGGGATAGATTACCAGATGCAGAAAAATGATCTTCCAGAAACATCAGATCTACTGTAGTGGCTGGGTCTGTGAAGCTGATTTCACTCTCAGCAGTCTCTTGGAGACTCTTTTCTCTGTGAGCGTCTTTTGAGGGCAGAATTGGTTTTCAGGCCTTCAGCTAGTTTTTTAATAGGGAAGCTGCCTAAACGGTAGGTCATAGATGATAAATAACTAAATAGACACATCCTACCAGACTAAGTAAATTGTTGGCTATTGTGAGAACTCACTCTTGCCTCATATATGAACTTTGTAGCACTTGAAAGTGTTTTTTATCGCAATGTGCAAATACTTAAAATCAGGTTTTCAGCAAGGTAACATTGCCTGCATGCACTTATTCCTTCACAACCTTGCATTAAGGACCTAAATTTCCTCTTCATTAATTTTTCTGAATGGATTTACAATTATTTGTGTCAAGAGGGTTTCTTTTAGCCTGTTACCCAAGCATCTTATCATACACATTTAGAGAGCAGCGAGTGCCTTGGTACCTATTAATTTTGCTCCCTGAAGATGACATTATAAAGTGAGCTGTACTACCTCTGTTCCTCTTCATTGGTTTAACTGTTTTCTAAAATATTTTATTTTGATTATATTGTATGTTATTTTATTTGGCTTTTAACTTAACTAGAAGTGTGGGAATTGGGCTGAGTTCTTTCTACCTCCTGCCTTGTTCCTAGTTTCTCAGTTCCTATCTCATGTGGATTTAACGCTTTTCTATTACCCTCAGAGGCTGTGAGATGCATTAGTGCATTAGGGTCATGCTGCTACCTACATAAGTGTTAGATAAACAAGAATATGTCTTCAAAAGTCCTTTGATGCCTTATTTGAATTTTAGAAGTGTCATGAAGGGAGAGAGAGGACAGTAGTCAGGAGACAAAATTTTTTTTTACCAGATCTGCCTACAGATTAAGGTGAAACTGATGAAGCAGAAGAATGTCCGTGGATCCAAAAATCTTAACATGGTGGTTTTCAGAATTAGAACATGACAAAGACTTCTTGAGATCCAGAAAGAATTTCATTTCTGTGGGAACTTTGGATCAGTTCCAGCTATTGTTGCTGGCTTTCTTTATCTACAGGGATGACTTTCTCATAATTTAAACATAAGATGCCAGAACAATTTTTCTTCAATGATTTCATCTTCAGTAGAGACATATTTCTGTGGAAACATACCTTCTTGCTTGAAAACTAATAAGCAGGCTTCTAAAAAGCCCACAGCCCTCGAAGCTCTCAGAACTGTTGAGGACTTTCAGATTTATACAGATCTAATCATAGTTGATTGTTGTTATTTTTACAATATATCAGTTCCCAGCCTGGTATGTGTGGAAATTCTTCCTGTTTTCCTGGTGTGCCAATCTTTATCAAAATCAAGGCCAAGGAAATAAAAAAAAAAAAAAATTAACTTTGAGGGAAAAGCCCCTTCAAAATCACCCTAAATCAGAGCTTTCTGGTTGAGAGTCCTAATGAACTCAATACCTTAGAACTCATAGCAGAACAGAAAAAAAAAAAAAAAAGAAAAAGTAAAGCTATCTGCAGATATAGCTGGAAGTTTTACCTCAATGTGGCAGGTTAACATCACCCTGTGAATGATAATGGATTCAACCTGAAGCTGGGAAATGCTGTAATCTCTCTTGTGACTAGGAAATCAAGAAGGAAAAACTGCAATGCTGATATAAAACAGGCAGTGTAACAGCTTTTACCGATGGCAGAAAACTCATTTTCACACCCAGGAGGTGTCTGGGAGCTGACAGCATCTGTGTCAGGTCAGGTATTTCACAGTTCTGTATGTTTCTTTTTTCTTTACTTCGGTGTTGCTCAGTGCTTTGAAAAATTCCAGCTACCTATTTCTTGAAGAAAACTATAGGACCCATATATTAATAGTTAATAAAATCATAAAGGTTGTAGAGAGGTAAAATAGTTTCCAAAAGGAGGAATACAGAGCATCAGATGGTCCAGGTTTAATGTTCATAACAAACTGATAGTAGTTGTTCTTTAACTTACACATAGCTTTTAAGCAACCTCTACAACTCCTTGCTTATTGTGGATATTTAGGACTTATGAAAAATGAGTAGATAATTTCCTAAAATGAGGAATCTACAGGATTTCTTCCTATCATATTGCTAACAAATTGCTTCTGGCTCAAGATTTCACTGAGCTGCAAATTGGAAAGTATTCATAGGGAATAGCAATGCCTGCTTTCTTTTTTTGTTCCCAAGCTGCTTCCTAGCCATCTTGTACTGACCAGTGCTGGAGACTGAGTACTGAGATAAACATGTCTTTGGCTGGGTGTTGTATGACTGCTCTTTTACAGCAGTATTGCATCTATATGGCTTGGACTCACTGGGCTGTTGAACAGAGGGTTTGGCAAGGTCTGCATCACCTTGTAATTCCACATGGAATTACAAGGAATGATGATAGGCTCATCAGACTGAAGCTGAGACCCCTACATCTACGGTATACATAACTCAAGGTTTTTCTTTGAACCAGGTTTAATCTCATCTTCTGGACTGAATATCCCCCTCATGCATGTGATTGTGATGTAGGGAATAGTGGTTTGTATACTCCTGAAGCACAGCTTCCAGTTTGATTTCCTGTGATCTAATTTGTGCTCACCCAATCTATCCAGTGTGCTGAACCAATGCACAGCAAGTAGGCACAGCACAGGATTTGTTTCAAATTTACACTGATACTCAGAAATGAGATATTAATATAACTTCTGCTTTGTCTCGGCTTCTTGCAGTAAGATTTTTCTTTCTATTTGTATAGCAGTGATGCTGGTAATGGCTTCTGCTTCAGAGTGACTCTTTTTCGATATGCGGGGCTGACCTGATGGCCCAGCCACACAAATCCAGTAATTAGTTAATTAGCACTATTAATGTGAGTGTTTAATAGGCATGCCTACAGAAGTAAGATAATTAGCTATGTTGGATAATATTATAGAACAAGTTTGTATCAAATGTTGCTGAAGTCCATCCTTTTTCTTGATGACACAGAAGGGATTTCTTGATTCTTTCACTGAAGAGTCAAGAAAAAATTCAACAACATGATGATGTGAAATTTTTCTGCATGTATTTTTGAATTACATGTCTGTCACATAACAGAGAGAGAAATCTCTCTGATAACAGTGATAAAGGCACTGCAGAGAAGATCTGCAGAAACTCATTTACAGTTAGATGGAACAATGCTGCTGTCCCGAGGTAGTGACAGAGGCAAGACCTCCAAGGGAGCACTGGAGTGTAGGAAAAGAGTGTGAGGCTCTGAATTCTGGAGAGACAAGGACCAGTGCAAATTTCATTTGGCTTTTCTGTGGTGGAGGAGATTGGGATTTCCACTAACACTGCAGAGTAGGCTGCCTGGTTTGGGAATTGGACTGATAATCAGTTGTGGCATTAGGAGGAAGAATGCAGATGCCACAGCTTTGGGAAGGAGAGCTGGTCAGTTGTGTTTGGCCTTTGCCAGCAGCTCCTGACGAGTTTTTGCAGTCACTGAGGGTGCAGTGTGACACTGGTTTGTGGGGTCTCGTCACACGGCAAGTAATGGCATCATGCTTATGTGGTTGGAAGGAATGAAGGGGCAAAAATCTCACTCGTGGCTTCTGTTCTTTAGTCTTTCCCAGATATCTTTGTCTGTTTGAAGTAAGGTTCTGGGGATATTTATTTATGAAAATAGTCAGATGCAGACATTCTGAGATTTTTAAAACCTGTAAAATAACACCTGTCATAATTAACTGAAATAATAGGAATAAACTAGGAGAAATGTGTTTTGTATTTTTTCTACACAAAAATCACATAGCTGAAGCAATGTCTAGTAATTTTCATCGTCATTAAAAAAAGATGGTGTCATGACACTTGTTCCTCCATCAATGAGAGAATAAACACTGTCAGATTCAAGCCAGAAATCAGTATTTTCAATTTGAAAGCCCAGTGTACTATATGTGATTAAATATCAACCATTCAGATAGAGGTAAAAATTTCATATGCAGAGGGATAGTCTTTCTTTTTTCTTTTTTCTTTTTAATAATGATGTTGTGTTTCATTCTGAATTTTGACAGAATCAGAGCTAATTTAAGGAAGGCATATTTAAGGACTTCTGTGTGACACATCACTATTGCTTGAAATCTTTGACAATATATTGTTATTTACATCATCTTAGTTTGGGTACAAAAAATGCAAATTCTGATTTGTGGTCAGAATGGTTGTTTTTAGGCTTTTTTTTGTGACATAAAATAGTGCTAAATTAAACAGAGGGGTAATCACACGAGATGATAAATCTCACAAATCACTTCAAAAGACTTTCTACAAAATACTTTATTGCCAAGGTGAGTGAAAACCTTCAATGCCTAATGAAGTCAGTGAGAACAGAGGGTTTCCTCTGAAGATATGTCTGGTAAATTTTGGGTTTGGGTTTTCTCTGGAAAATGCATCCTACTGTAAGTCTGTGCTACAACCTTTTTAATGGTTAGTCAAAGACCTAGGTCTGACCTTAGATTCAACCAAGGTGGGTGTTCACGTCTTGACCCATGATTTACAGAAGGTTTATGTTCAGGTTAGGGAGAATAAAATGTTCTTCAGTTTTAGGGCCTTCAGCTGGATGAGGTGAATAAGAGTATTCAGGTACAAAACATATTTATTTTTATGTAGTAAATCCTCCTATCCTTCATTCAACTGCAGACAGAATTTGCAACAACATCCAGGCTAAAGTTCTAGAATAACTGTGGGGTTTCTTTAAACTCAAACCTGACACATATCACTGGTTTAGTCTAGATAATACCTTGTTCCTAAAAGCTTTTTCACATTAGACTATTACACTCAAATGATTATAGCTGTACTTTACATACAAATACTGTCATAATGTAGTGGTAAAAGAATAAGTCATGCATATCTATGTTTAACCTAATTCTAGCTTTTGAAAAATAACCATTTACAAGTTTATTACCTCATTTGATGCAAGAATGACTTCTTTTGCAGTAATGCTCCTTTGAATGACGTAAGGTAACACCCATACACTCTATTGGACAAGCCCATATGTAAATACTGGGGGGCTGGTGTGTGCTTCTGTATGGATTGTGACCCTGTGGTAGTCTCTTCCTTTTACTGGATGTGATAATCAGCTGAACATTTCATGGATAATAATACTGTGGGTCTGCATAATGGAGCAGAATGAAATACTGTTGTTTAAATAGGTAATTTTTGGCTTGTTACTGAAATTCACTTTGCTTTTAGTGCAGTCACACATTTTGGGAAAGTATTTGTGGATGTTTGAGCATGACAGAAACTTTACAACTTTTGTGGTAGGTATTGTTCTGCTAGGAATTAAATTCTTTTCCACCAGCATTTAAATTATAAAAGAAAGGAAAACAACAGAAACTCTAGTCCTTGCTGAAGCTGTAACTGCTGTTTCATGGAAGAATGGATTTTAAATATTTAACGCTAATAAATTTTGTGTTTCTCTGTTAAAAAGGGCATATTTAATCTAAGCCTGAGGAGAATTTTTAGAAAAATAACAAGAGAAACTTAAAAAATTAATGTTATAACAGGGCTGTTAGGAAAAGGGGAGGAAAATGGGTTTTGGATGTTATTAGAACTGTCTTTTTGCCCCACTCTTTTTTTTTTTTTTTTGTGAAAATAGTGATTGGATTGGACATGCTGCTATCTGTGTCATGAAAGAGATGAATTTGAGAAATATGGGAATCAATTTGGCTGAACTAGAGATGTTGAAATGGCTCCCAAGTCTATTAAAACTTTCACACATCCGCATTTCCAAACTAATAGTTGACATCACCTGTCCCATCCCAACAGCGCCTGTCAAGAGGAATGAGAACTGGTGTAATATGACAGCTGCTTTCAAGTAGGTAGGAAAAAGTGCTGCTGCTATTGCGCCCTTCAACTGTAGAACATGGGACACAATGAGCTGCATGAAGTGCAAGAAAGGGCCTTGTCTGAAGAGAAACAATTAAGGAGGCAGGAGCGAACCAGCTGCAGACATTTCACATTTAGTGATCTAGGAGAGAAGTGGTAAGATGATAATGGTGGGGGAGAAGGAAGAAAAGAATGAAAAGAGGAGGAAGAAATGGGTTATGTAAAAGACGCAAAGGGAGTTTAGTAAAGATACACAAATACAACAAAAAGACATTAACCTCAAGGTGTCACCTCTGGTTAATGGGAAACATGCTGCTAGAAGCTGAGAGGATACATGCAATTATATGTATCACTGTGTGCTATATATATGCCTTTCTATGCTTTTCTTGCAGTTTTTGGTCCTAGTTGTTGCTGGGATAGGGCATGGAAATAGCTTTATGTGATGACCCAGGAAGGACATTCTTTTATTCTTGCTGTGTTTTGCAATAGTAGTGAGGAGAAGGAAACCTGAAAACAAACAAACAAAAGAGGCAGCGTTATCATGAGCAAGCTGCATCCTTAAAATTCAATTTCACGTTTGCTGCCTGAGGATGTGATTTGGAAACTGGCCAAAGAAATAGGAATTTCTTTCTGGCAAGTCTGAGTTTAGCTCTGGTCTAGCCTCAGGCAAAGTGTGTCATCTTGGTACATGAATGACAAACACAGAACAAAAAATGCAGACCAGTCTTAACCCAAGATACTGAGGGGGTGCTTATATCAATGGTTATGTGAAGTGTATGTTGCATGCTGTATAAAACTTATTGCCATTACTCTCAGTTGAACTCCTGATAAGACTGTGATACGCTGGTGGGAAGGCTTCTGAGAGTCTGCTGTTAAGGTCTGCTTGCCACCAAAGTGAAAGCGAGCTACCATTGTGTCAAGTGGAGTTCAAATGTCTGCATTTGCACTGTCAATCATACATTCATAAAATGGAGTTTTTTTCTTGGCCTTAAAAAATGTTAAAAATATTTCTGGAGCTCATTTCTCTTTGTTGTTAGACCAAATAACACTGAAGGTAAGTAATTTAAAATAAATTTCATTGGGAGGAGATGTGTATATTCTTACACTGTCTTTTACAAACATCTTTATAAGCAATTATCTTTATGTTCTTGCATCTGTAAGAAAGGTAAATTATTTAATGTCATGTACATTCACATGTACACATGGCATATTTTAAGCAAATAAAAAATATAAATGTCATGTACATGTACATGTAGACACACATGCAAATGAAAGTTTGTGTTCATTTGTGGAAGATGGTAAGTGTTTCCAGCCTCTATCACCTTGTGGTATCCCACTAAGTTACTGCTCTGGGTGAGTGCTGCACCCGGGGAGGAAGAGCCCCAGGCACCAGTATCTGCTGGGGCTCACTTCCTGGAATGCAGCTTTGCATGAAGAACCTGGGGGTCCTGGTCAGCACCAACCTGGACATGAGCCAGCAACATGTCCTGGCATCAAAGAAGGCACCCACCATTCCAGGCTGTATGAGGTGTGTTACCAGCATGTCGAGGGTGGGGATCCTTCCCCCCTGTTCAGCACTGGTGAGGTCACACCTGGAGTGCTGGGTCTGGTTCTGAGGTCCCCAGTATAAGAGAGACACAGACATGCTGGGAGAGCCATGAAGATGATTAAGGGACTGGAGTATCCCATGGAAGGAACGGCTACAAGAGCTGTGACTGCTCAGCCAGGAGAAGAAAAGGCTTAGGGGAAGTTTTTTTAGTGAATACCTGAAGAGAGAGTGCAAGGAGGATGGAGCCAGGCTCTTCCCAGTGAGTGCCCAGAGGCAATGGGCACAAACTGAAATGTAAGAGCTTCTGTCTGGACAGGAAACACTTTTTCACTGTGAGAGTGACCGAGCATTGCACATGTGTCCCCAAGGGGGTTGTGAAGTCTCCATCCTTGAAAAAATTGAAAAGCCATCTGAATACTGGCCTGGGTAACCAGCTCATCAGTCTGTACAGTCATAGTAAAGCATATTTAATTAGTGGAAAAGAAGAGCGTGTGAATGAGAATAAGCTGGATGTGATTATTTGGACCAGTGCTCATATTTCTTCTTCAAAAGGAAGATATGCACACACTCATGGTGTCTCTCATTACTATGGGACACAAGAATGCAAAGGAAATAACTTACAGTAGTTTATTGCAATGAAGATAATGCCCTGATTTTTATAAGGCTAAATTGGCAATTTACTACAGTGGAAAAGAAGAAATGGAATTTTCTGTAAGCTTAATTCAAGGAACTGAAAAGAATGCAAGTCATAAAAACAAATTTATTTTTGAACAGGTATAAAAATTCTGTAGATGATTTTACATTTAAGGAGAATGAACCAATCTGAAGACTCCTCATTAACTTTCAAGGGCCATTTGGCAGATAATGGAACTCATCCTCTAAAACATTTATTCTTTTTGTCTTATAGATACACATGCCTATCTCTTAGCAACACAATTCACTGTAGGAGCAAAAAGCTGTTTCTTTTGCATAGAAGCCAGGAGGAAAAGTGGCAGAGAAATAAGACAGAGAGGAATAATGTTGAGGCTAGAGAGGGAATATACAGGCTAAGCAGAAAAGCAAACAAATTCCTGTGCCACAATGAACAAGGAAAATTAAAAACTACTGGAGGTTTACACTTTTGACCTGGAAAAAATCCACAAAGATGCAATTCCAAATTGACAGCCTTTCCTTAAAAAAGGCCATCTTTTTTTCTTTTATTGGAAATCCTGTAGTGATATTTAGCTAATTCTTTCTATGTGGAACTATGGAAAACTTGATACTGGCTTGTGTCTCTCATCTGTCTCTCTCTCTAACCTGCAAAGGCTTCACATCCTTTTGCTGTGGAAAGGACAAGCCTGTGAGTCTCTGATTTACTAAAGCCAGCATTGCAATGATTGGGAGACTTTTCAGTAGAAAGCAATAGGTGCTGCCATTTCATGTTTTGAAAATACAAATGAAGCGAAATTGGAAACCTGACTTGAGAAGTGAAATCTATACAGTAACAAAATTTATGCTTTGGAAATTAATATGAACATAAGAGTTTTTCTTTTGTGCAAAAAAACCTCAAAGTGCTTTATTTATCAACAAAAAGTTGCAGAAAAGGGTTGTTGTTGTTTTTTTAATATGCAACACTATTCATTACTTGGAAACAAATGATCCATAAGGTTTTACTCAATGAAAAGCACTACAGTGGGTTAATTTCTCCTGCATTATTTCTGATGCTCCTAATTTCACCAACTTCTTGTGCTGGAGAGTACACTTTAGTTTCAACACACACTGAGAAACTAGAAGAAAATATGAGGGAGTGTATGTCTATCTCTCTGAGATGTTATGAAACTGTACTGTGTATTCAAAGAGGATGGGTATACACCACATGTCTTTGATTTTCTGTTAGGACCTGTTCCAGAAGTATTGTTTGTATTTTTTTTCATTATTTTCCATCGTTACCCATGCATGCCAGTCTACAGCTGGAGAATGCAATTTGTAGAACAATCAACAGAAATGGAAATTGGTAGTCCTGTGAATTTATCCTATTGTATTTACATTGTATCCTATTGTATTTACAATGTATTTACATTGTAGGTATGGAAAGTGGAAACCAACCAGTCAGCCTAAAAACACAGTGATTTCTTTCAAGTACCTACACTTCCAGTCTTCCTGCATAGATTCTGTTTTTTCAGATGCATTGACATGAGGTGTCCTAGCCTCTTTTAACAAAGGAACTAAACCCACAAACTACTCTTCCAGTTCACACATGTGTCTCAGTTTGCCTTCTTGCCTTCCCCCTGCCCCACCTCTTCCCTTTGCAGGTTGTTTCCCCGTGTGGCAGAGGAGATCAGCAGAGGAGGATCATCAGCAGCAATGAATAAATTTCCCTGGCCTATTGCCTGTCTCTAAAACAGCTCATGGTCTTAAGTTGCAGAATGAGCTACTTAATTGACACATGTTCTTTGGAGAAGGCAAACATTCAACCTACAGCAAATACTGCCTGTGGAGTTGCACTGAAGTAAAAATATGATCTTAGAATGATACAGGTTTGGTAAGTTTAAGTAAATGTGGATATTTTCTGATATTTTCTGTATCCTGCCCTTCCTCTCCAGAAAGAGAAAAGAAACAGGTTATTTTGTCTTGTAAGTCGAGTCATCTGACTGGGAAAAATGGAGAAAATGTGATTTAAGGCTTGTCTCTAACCCTGTGTGGTGGGCAGAGGGGTCCTAGGGAAATAATCTACAAAGTAGGAATTAAAGACCTATTATGAAAGGGCTTAGGCAAGAACATACTGTTCTGTGCAACTATATCTCTTGAGGCTGTCTCCTGGAGTCTTACACTTGCTTGTTATCCACTGGAAAACTATTTAAAATTAAATAACTTGCCATATGCCACTAATCAAGTACAATAAAAAGAACTCAAAAAGCTTTTTCTTTCATCCCTATGCTTTCACATAGAAATAAAGACAGGAGATTTCTCTTGTTAGTTCTAAAGAAACTGTTTGAAGACAAGCACTTCATTATTTAGTAAAAGTGTATCAAATATACAGAGTAGCCACCAGAAAAAAAGTTGTTCAAACCCCGTTTGTTGAATATGCTAGAGATGGGAGTTCTAACAATTTTTTGTTATTGTTAAGACCCACTACATCTTATTTTTTTAGAAAGTGTGATGGGGATATGACTGAATGAAAGCAGCATGTGTTCCATTTAAGTAAAAAGTAATTCAACTAATTAATGTTTAGGGACTTGGAAGGTTTATTCAATATACTGACATAAGAACTTACATGATTCAGAATTCTGTGTCTTCAAAAATCCCTTCAAGTACTTCATGTGCTTTGTCCTCTCAGAGAATAAGATTTACATGAGGAATGCAGAGTGTACATTTGAACTGCAGTAACATCCTAATATCTCATTTCTGTTGGAGTAAATGATAGTTAAATCACATTCCTACAGTGTGTCCAGTCAGTGTTCTAGCAAACACCAATTCCCTGGTAATAAACACTCACAGAACCTAACAAGCAATAGTCAGTGGTTTAGCTTGGTTCTTTTATATTTCTATTATTTATATTTATCATTGCTTTTGATTCCCTCAGGAGTTCAAAATTTATGCAAAGAGTAACATTATTCTTTTCGTGCTTTCTCCTGACCCTCTCATAAATTTTTTGTTTGCATATTTTCAAAAACCTATTTGTTCTGAAAGTTTTTGTCTACTTTAATAACAGCTAAATGAGCCCAGCCGAGTCTGTATAAGCCTTATAAACCTACATGATCCTTTTAACAAATGCTTTTGTGACTCTGCATTTTTTCAATGTTAGTACCAGCAGTGTCATTTGACTGTCTGATAGTTCCTGGCCCACTTGATCCAATATACATTTAAAACTAAATTGATGGGATCTAGAAGAGAAGTAATGCTTTAAATTATCCAATGTGCATTTTTATGGCTGTTGGAAACAGATATTTGACATTTCTATGAGCCGGTTCTTTGTGACAGAAGGCTATTTTTTTTTTACTTTAAGAAAATTGGAAACAAATTGTATGATTTATATAATTTTTTAATATTTTTTGTATAGAATTGTATTCTTTTATGCCTCACTCTCCATGTTTCATACAGTATTGATGTGGCGAGACAGTCCCCCACGTAAAGAAGGTTATCTGCTCTTTTGCATAAACCAGAAAGGTCTCTCCCTTTTCCATGGCCTCGGAGACGCATAGACGCCAGGCTGACATAACAGTGAACGACTGCTGTAAAGAGAGATTATGCTGGTATTTTTATGGCTCGTAGACACCATACTTTACAAGGTATAAAAGATTCACTCTAACACACACAAGTTGGAAAAAATCCTCTATACACCTCAAAATGTGAGAGGATTTGGACCCCTCAAGCTGGGATGCTGGCTTTGAGTAATTTTTCTCTTCTGGAAGTTGAGTGAAAGAAGCCTCAGCACACCATACCATTCAGGTTTGGTAAGTGATATGAGCTTCTAGTCTTTACTATTCCTTGACTGGTCATTGTATTAATCTATATTGTGCACTGTATAACTCACCAATGAAATCTCTTGTTACTGTGTGTAGTTAGCAATTGGTATATTCAAACCTATTACTGACGGTGGCACTGTGTTTATCAATATCCCTTTTGTTTTATTCCTGTGTAGCAATAGTTTATTTTAAGTCTTCTGTCTGTTTTGTGTCTGTTAATAAATAATTCATTCTATAATAGACCGAATCAGCCATCATTAAAGAGCCTATGAATGAGAGTGGGTCTTGGGGTGCTGGCCACCCTCGATAACGTGACTGCCTGCTGCCAGAGGCCTGGGCAAAAGGAAGGGACTGATTTAACCCACATATTCCATTCGTAACAATTGACTTGTATAATAAGTTAAGGCCCAATTCTGAATCGATTGAATTTTTTCTTGTATGCTTCTTCTTAAATGGGTGCTGTATGAGGCTTCTGACATGTACAGATCCAGATGTGCAAGCAGATGTATTTGCATAGACCTATATGGAGAAACCACACCATACCCATCACAATCTCAGCTTTTTAGTAAAGGAGCATGACCTTCTTTCAATCTGACCGTCTGCACAAGGGACAGACGATAGGAGTAAGGACACACATTATGTAGTGATATTTCTGTCTTTGTAACAGGCAAAATTAGCTGCACAATGCAGGTGTGTTACTTCTTATTGTGTATTTTAAGAAAAGCAGAGAAATACTTCTGATTAATTACTTTTTTGTTTTCCTGGTGACACAGCTGCTGAGTGCAGAGATCACAAATGCATCATGGACATAGAGAAATCAAGTGCGTCAAGGTGGACTCATCACATGTAGGTGGGTACTGTCCTCAGCTGTCCTCCTGTCTCCTGCTGCCTCCTGTCTGCCTCTGCCTCACTGGTAATGCTGCCTCTTGGTGCTCTTAATGATTTGTTGTTGTGACTTGACAGTTTCTGATGAGACCACATGAAAGATGACACACATTTTGGACACTAGGACACCAGGAGAGGAAGAGTAAGGCTTTTTAAAAAGCAGGTTGTTAAATTAAAACCCTTCACTCTCTATGATTTTAGGTGGAAATTAAAGCATATATAAAAAATTTTTGAAATTACGGGACTACAAAATAACCCCTTACATATTCATTGCAATATTTTTACGTTGATTTCTGAGCAATTCTGTTCTTGATCAAGCTTTTATGAAACTGTGTGGTGATATCTTTAATTTCAGAAAGCACTGATCCTAGGACATGCTGAGATTTGTTCCCTCCCAGATGGAGGTTTTCAGAACTAGATATTTGTCTGTAATTGATTTATGAATTATCAACCCTCTTTTGGATACAGCATCTTCAGTGCTTGTCCTCTGCTCCAAGTTCTGATGAGAATGTTTTTTAGTGTTATTACCATAAATGACTTTATTGTTAGGGGCACTGTTGTATATGCACTCTTGTACATTTTTAAATGGGTTGAAACAACTGCATGAAGTCTTGTAAGTAACTAGCTGTCACACACCAATGTAACTGATATATATATTATTATACTGCGTGTGTAATCAAGGTGTATGAGCAATTCTGCTGATTATCAACAGGAAAAGATCTCCAAAGCTCTAATTGTGATAACTATTGCTATTCAATGTTTCCTTCACACTTGCTACCGTGCTTTTGCATCCTCGTGCTTTGTGATGGTTTATGCTTTCTTAATTTATGGAGATGTCAGTGAAACTGGCCAGACTGTTCCTCTGTCTGTTGTTTAAAGGAGATGTTATGTCTTTGCTCCAGAAGGTGAAAGGATGGGAAGGTGAGGACTATCCTGTGTTCTATGAAGACAGTAGTATAGTTAGGCCATAGTGTCTGGACAGGTTGTGCATATTGCATTTACACAGCAGTAATGAAGAACAGAAGTTGAAAATCTGGTATTTCTTGTGTCTTGGTTGTGTTATTGTCCCAGCTGCAAATTAGGGGTGACTGTGTTTGCTTTTCAGTGCCTGCATTATCACACTTATTGTAAATAAATCTCTCTATTGTTTCTTTACTTACTGCTCCTAAACCCTTGTATTTTCTACTCCCGCTTTATCCTATGTTGTCTCTTCTAGGAACATAACAGAGAAAAAGAAAACAGCTTACAATTTCCTTTATTCTTTTCAGAGGTTATAACTCAGATGTCATTCTTTGCCCAGTCTCCCAGTATCTTTAAATTCAAATTTCCTCAATCTGTCATGGATGTGACAGAATGTGAATTATGATGCAATAGAGCACTTATTCTTATGAAGTATAAGGCTAGAAGTCAAGTACCATTAAATGCACAAATGAGTGAATGGTTGTGCTGTAAGTCCCTTAATAAAATTCTGTGTGATTCTAAGTTGGCCCAGTGCAATTATTTAAAAA